>JARJDS010039496.1:0-51534 GCA_030264155.1 Atheta pasadenae | reverse complement strand
TAATAGAATGCACCAGTTTTGTTTAATTTTCAATTTAAGTTTATGTTGTTCTTACTAAAAAACCTAATTCGCGCAATGATTTATTACACAAAAATCAAAAAATCTAATACTTCCACTTGGAATATAAAAAAATATTTCTAACAAAAGTTGTAGCCAATAAACTGACAAACATTTTATCTTAGTAAAATTTTTTAATAAAATGCATCAGTTTTGTTTAATTTGCAATTAAAGTTTATGTTGTTCTTACTACGACTTAATTCCGGCAATGATTTATTACACAAAAATCAAAAAAACTACTACTTTTACTTAAAATATAAAAAATATTTATAACAAAAGTTGTAGGGAATAAATTAAGTAACATTTTATCTTAGTAACATTTTTTGATAAAATGCACCAGTTTTGTTTAATTCGCAATTAAAGTCAGTACCTACATTACAAAAAAACATTCTATTATTTTATAACTAAATATTTGTATTTTTTAAATGTCGGTGAACGTCTAACATTGAAATATTTAAATCAAAAATTTTAATATATTCGTTACCCAATCAATTTATCATAAAAGCAACTTTTTAAATAATATACTAATATATGCAATATGATATTTTTTATTGCAATGTTCGACTTTACTTCCGCAAAACAAATACACATAGCAATATTAAAACTATAAACAAATATTACATATAAATCAACCGACAAATCAGCAATCAAATCTGTACTAATAATCATAAAATTTAACATTGACATACTCATTGTATATTTTTAATGCAAAATTCTCCATTATGAAATAAATTGACATTCAAAATTATATCCAAGACTTTACAAACTTGTTATAGACTTACAAAACACTCAAAATCAAAGCATTTCTTTTTTTTTTCTATTAATTTAATTTAATTTAATATATAATATAGATTTATGGAGCTTGTTAGTCGTTAACGATGTTAACGTTGTTAATGAACTGTGCACAATGACAGTGGCAGTGGCATGCCAAATTATGCCCGCAAGGAGTTTCCAAAAACGATCAAAAGTGAGTGCAAGGACGTTGCAAATAAAAAAAAACATATTAATAAATATTGAATTTATAAACAATTTATATACATAATTTAAAAACACCTTATAATTCTTGTTAATAGACAAACGTATATATAATTTTGTTTTATTAAATAGAAATTATATTAATGAACAAAGAAATTTTAATTAAAAATTTGACAATGACATGAGCAAGGTTATGTTTGCAGAATTTTCGTCACAGATCGTATACAGAACACAATTTCGGTATTCTTTGATGTTTTTCATGCTCTCATTTTTTTGTTTGTTTGTTTGTTGAATATTTTCTAATTTAATGAAATCTAATTTTTATAAATAATTGTTTTAATGAATATCTTAAAATTTAGATAAACTAATGCGTTTTATCAACAAATATTTTTAGAATATTTAATTCTATTGAACAGCAATGAAAAAAAATTAAGTAAAATAATTACAACCGACATTGTTTTGCAATTTGGAGAAAAGTGTAGTACTTTTTCCATAAATTTAACTTTTGTAAATTATCTATATATTCTTATTATTATTAAATAACTTCTGTAATATTAATTTATTAATTAATTAGTATTTATAAATTAAATTAAAAATGTATAATTTTTTATTTCAAAAACTTACATTTTTTCATTTTATGCATGTTTTTCGTCATATTTTCTTTAATTATTTAAAAAGAGTAGATTTTTTTAAAATTTTTAGTACTGGAAATAATCTACTACACAATAATAAATAGAATTTAGTGCAAACATTTTTTTAAATTTTATTATTAATGAAGTATTCGTAATATTTAGTTTCAAGAATTGACATTTTTTCATACATTTCACACATACTTTTGTCAATTAATAAATAAAAATATATTTTATTAATTAATTAATGTAAAATATCAACAAAGTAATAATAAATAACTTTTATCAAAAATATTTTTTAAATTGTTATAATTTACGAAAGAATGTTGTAGTTTTGTCCCCAAACATGAAATTGTTCATGTTTTTTGTCATATTTTCTTCAATTATTTAATAAGGGTACATTTTTTATTAAATTTAAATTATAAAACTTGTCTATGAATTAATCATATACATTGTTGTTATAATCATTTTTAAAATTTTAAATATCTAATCATACTTGTTCATATTTTTGGGTTACAAAAAAAATGTGGAGTTAAAAATAATTACCAAAGTGTTTTACAATTTAAAAAGAAGTGGTGCGTTTTATAAAAAAAATAATAGAAATAAAATTCGTATTGTTTAATTTTAAACAAGTTTTGTATAAATTAATTTTAATATTTTAATTATAACTAGTACTATTATGTGTTTAAATGTCAAAAACCATAAGAATCATAAAAAAAAACTTAACCTAACGAAGTTTACTTCAAACTGTTTTTGTTAATTTAAAATAGGGTATGGTTTATAAAAAATGTTATTAATTAAAATACCTAAAATCTTAATAAACAACATTTTTATTTATTATTAAAAAGAATTAAAAATCAATTCAAAAATAACAAATTATAAATTCCAAACAAATTCGATAATTAATCCTTTTGATAAACAAAAACATAAATAATTTATATGTTCTCAATCTAATTCTACCTGTCGTTTAATAATTTTTTTTACAAAACTGTTAATCATAATCACACATCAGTGAAACAAAAACAAAAACTAACAAAAACTCGTTTTCATTGATTCTTTATACAACTGTTTTATAGTTTTGGGCGTACGCTAAAACAGATAACTGTATCATGAGTAAACCAAACACAAGAACAAATTCCAAGTCCTATACTTACGGACAGATTTAAAATAGAAAGCAATAATTATGCAAATACAAACACAAAATGCAAATGCATTTTCGTAATCGCAATAATCTAGCATAAACTTCAGAAATGTAATTCCTTCGCACCGATTACGAGATCATGAGTGAACTTGTATTAAACCTGACATTTAATTTTTTTAGATCATTTTTTGTTAATATCGAAACTTTAACGGCTTACATAAAATGTTGACATTTACCTATATTTTTTTGTTGTTTTTTTTATTGATATTTAATCGATGTGCAACCAGCAACAGTTCTTGAACGATTAACCAAATCAAGCGTTACACAAGGAATTTAATGAATTAAATAAAATATATAACATTGAATTAGTATTTCTTGTGTTTGCACTTCATTAACGCTTCAAACAAACGCAAAAAATACAAATACTTGATGGTAACCAAGCATTTATATATGGTAACGCATGGTAACTGTATGTTACCAAATGTTACCATACGTCACCATGCGTAAAACCACTGGTAACTCATGGTAACTCCAAGTAATTAAAATCTTCATTGCTTCTTGCGCGCTATTTGCCAAGATTAAACATTTGCTAATCGCTGTAATGTTTAAATTGTGCAATGAATAGTAAATCTTTTCAAATATCATATGTACAAATAATAAAATAATTTTTAATTGCTCAAAATGTAATAACAATTTTTTTATTATTATTAACAAAAAAAAAACAATCAAAACCAATCAAGTTATTTCGTAATTATTTTAATTAAAAAAAAAAAACTTACCGTGATGTAATCATTTTCACTCTTTTTCAGTACAATTGTCCTTTTATGGCACTTAACCGCTAGATGTCACTACACGTTAAAATATCCCTTAACTTCTTCAAATCTTTTCGAAGTTTCACACTAGATTCTTAAATTATTTCAATATTTTCTAAGTTAAAATAAAAAAATAAAATATAATCAAGTCTTCACACGATGCGTGCATCCAGTCGCGTGCACAGTGGAAGGACCAACTGTTGGTGTTGGGTATGCGCTGAGTATAGACACCACCTCGCGATCGCGACTTTTCCTCCCCTTCTTTTCTCGTCGCTTTGACGCTCTACTCTACTGCGCGAGCATTGAAGTCTCCGAACGAAGACACGAGTTTTATATGTATTCCACCAAGTATCACCGTGTCTTGTAGGTGTCCTTAATTTTTTGCTGTTCGATTTTTGTGTCACTTTCGATTGCGATTGCGTTGAGTGTCGTGGAGCCGACACGGCACGTTTGAAACATTAAAATGCGCTGTCTTCGTATTTATATCGAATGGTCATCATCAAATCGTTGCTTTGATTGAGGGAGGTCAAGTGGACTTTGAGGTGGTGGACAAGTGTTCCAATTTGCTAATTTTTTTTTTTTAGCAAAACGTAAGATAATTTAGTGTTGCATTAGATAAACAATAAATAAATATTTTTGTTTGCTAATTTTAATTCGAATAAATTAAATTCATTTCTTAGTTATGTAAAACTTATTAATCTAATAAAACGTTAACAATGTTATGACTTATTACATTGTTCACTTGCGTTATAAGATTGAATGTTAAATTAAATCAAAAACAATAAACTACATCTAAAAAACTCAGGAGGTAATAAAAATGCCGGGCTCAAAATAAAAAGGAGAAACAAGTTGATTTGATGGAGCAGGTAAACGTAATTCAATTGTTAGAAATTTTATTGCCGACTCACTACAACTCATGGTAAAACTACCAGAATTACCGCCTTTTTTTTAAATTCTTAAACACTGTTGTGTTTTGTTTTATTTTGCCGGCATTCGAACACTAAATGCTACCTAATACATCAACAATGTCTATAACATTTACAACGTTCAATATAAAGTTATATAATGCGTGCAACTCCGAATTAAATTGTTAAATTAATTATTTATCCGTGTATACAATAGTTCTTTTATAGTTAAGATTTTTCGAATTTGTTCTCGTATAAAAAAAACGTGACTTTCCAAAAATAAAACAAAGTATAAATATTATTGCGGTTACTATTATTTTATCAAAGATTTAATTGAGATAGACATGAAAATATAAAAAATAGATCAGTTTTGATGTTATTGCAGTTGCATAAGATTTATATATTGATTTAAATCATAATAAACCTAATAATTTACATAAAACACACTATTTTTTAAATAAAATTTTAATTTTTGAATAAATACATAAAAAATAACAATATAAATTTGTATAATAGCGTCGTAGATTGCAAAAGATAACAAATTTTAATATTTTGGTGATAAATTATAATCATTTAGATTATGTCAGAAATCAATGATCTAAAAACTAAAGCAAATAAAATAAATAAGTTTTGTGGTAAAAATCTGTCACACATTTTATGTTTTAATTTGTAATTCTTTATAAAATGTATTTAAGATTAATAAAAACAACAAATTTATATAAATTTATAGAGAAAGACTTATCAGAGAACAATATTTATTTTTGTATTTAATTTTGCCGCTCAAAAGGCGTATTGCGCTAGTTACTATTGATTGGTGAGCAGTACTAAGCACTTAACACTTATACAGCTAGCCACGCCCTTCACCTAGGAAGACTGGCAAATAAGATCGTAAAATATATAAAACTGAAATAAAATAGTGGAATCAAAATAACTTTAATTTGGAAAAATCAACAGAATTAATCTAAGTGTTTTATGTATCTTATCTACATAAATTTAAAGCTATACTTCTAAAAAAGAAAGATAGGGAGGAGTAGACTAATGTGGGCCGACCTTTAATTGGCCCAATCATGGTACCTTCTTTTTGATAAGGGTAAACGTGCTAAAACCAGTTTCCTAATTTAACGCAAAAACACGAGTTTTTTAAACGCGTTTTTGACTAATAAAATATTATTTTAAAATTACATGAATAATTTTGTCTTGAAGGTATTCATTGTAACTTTAATTTCCCATGCCAAAAGTGTATAAATATTTCTTTAATGCTGAGATATATAGAAAAAAGTAAAAAAATCAAATTAGGCTCTCTCCCCGTCATGAAGTATTCAAATTGACTGCTCTGTGTAACTGATTGGTGAGCAGTACTACGCACTCAACGCTCATACAACTAGGCCACGCCCTACGGTTGTCGCCTACAAAATGCAAAATATAAAATAAAAATGCAATAACAGCCAAAACATTTATCAGATCATAAAATATTTAAAACTGGGATAATTAATTAGTCATTAAATTTATTGCTTGGAGGGTGTGGACATGTAGTTGTGAAAGTTACATACCAACGTAAATGATTGGTGAGCGGTACTACGCACTCAACGCGAGTAGGGATGACAAACCACAATATGTTTATATACAATGTATAAAAACAGAAATAGTTCTTCAAAATACACAAATTCTTCTTTGTTGGAAGCTGATAACATTAAAAACCGGTTTAAATAAATACATAAAATACTAAGTAACAGACCGTGCCTTTATACTTTACCAGTTTCCGGTTCCAAGAAATCAATGAGTAATAATGAAACGTGAAAAGTAAAACCTTTTCTTTGAATAACATTTACAGGTCTATTAAGAAACTATTTATTCATGAACGAAAACAAAGTTTTGTATGATGAGAATAATAATAAAACGCAAAGTTAAAAGTTGTAAGTTAAAGTGAGTAAAGTAACAAACAACAAAACAAATTTAGAAGGATATGAAAATATAGAAACAAAATTGACAAAGATATCAAAATAAATTGAATGAAAACTGAATGCGGCTAGAACAGAAAACACAATCAATCAAAGTGTCTAAAGACTCTAAAGTCACATTGTCTGGCTTAGAATAAGTAATAGATTTAGTCTTAGACATAGTCTACCAATGTCTTTGTGACGCAAGATTAGGTAATGGGCGTTGGTTTTGTTTCTTGGATATTCCTTGTGTACAGAAAATAAATTTAAATTCAACATTTTCATTGTTTTTTTTTTAAGTTATAACCTAAAATCAGAGAAAAAACAAATTTTATAAAAAAACATTTTGTTTGTTATTCATATAAAAAAATAATTGAATAAAATTAAGTAACATTTAAAGTGATTTTTTATTAAATAAAATTTGAATTCAAATAAAAATTTCATTGATATTTCAGATTTCAAGTGTATTGTGTGAATAATGGAACGTGCCCAATATCTACCATCTGGAAAAATATGAATAATATTTATCTAAATGGCTAATCTCCACTAAAGTGTGTTGTCTGCTGTTGTTCCACCATAATTCCACATATTACCCATAAATTTATGATTAGAACGTGCTCACCCGATTACTTTACATGCTTTACATTCCACTCGTTTTGCTCTTTGGCTCCAACATACGATCAAACGCTAACGATTACGCCTATCACTCGCACGTATCGCAAGTATGTGTTATTGTTTCATAATATCCATAAAATATCGTTAAAACGTTAAATTGTTTATGGATCCATTCATATCTTATCCATGCGTGTGGTCGTTGTATCTCTTTTACTTCGTTCTGTGCCGCGCAAAAAACCGCCAATCTCATTATTATTACACATAAAAATTATTTACTATTTTAAATGTACGTTTACTTTCGTTTTCGTTTGTAACGTTTGTAATCTTAATTATTCCTAGAGGCTAATAATTGAAGTTGTGCAGAATTTTTTTTTCACTAGTTAGTTATCCGGTACCATAAATTGCGATTTTTTACGGAAATTTTGCAATGTTTAATAATCTGAATAAAGTTATTAATATTTTTATGATAGATGTGATTATGCGGTTTGATTTTAAGATTACAAGATACTCGAAATTATTATTAATTATGATTGACAATTATTATTAACAAACATTTAAGTTAATAATGTTTTTTTTTATAATTTTTGATAATTTTTTTTTTATTATGAATTATAATTATAATTTGTTGTTGTTTTCAAATACATTTGTTAAGTTTAAATTAAACTAAGCTTAAAATTAATTACTTTCTTTGATTTCTTAGATTATACGTAACACAGATTTAAATTTATTACTAATTAAAATGCAAAGTAATTAACGTTGTTTGTGTTAAGGAGTTGGCAGAAGTTAAGCAACGTATGTACAATCATTTAATGCTAAGATCAATTATGTTAATTTTCAAGCGATAAACAAATTAAGATTTAAATTAAATTATTAGATATTCTAATTAAACGGTTCATGAACTAAATTAGGTTAGAATTGTTTACTACTACGACTATAACCTAAAATTATTTACAGATATTTTATATTGATTGATGAACTTTCTTACATTTAGTGAAAAACTCATTATAAATTAATCTTTGATTTGGTAAAAAATTTTCATAAAATCAAATTTTTTTTTTGTGCGTAAATAACACTTTAGAATCATAAAAATATTATGCCGTTTGATTTATAGGAAAAAAATAATTTCTAAAGGTTCAATTAAATATTTTACCACAGCACCAGCTATAGGATTAAAGCGGACATAAAAACTTTAAACGCTCATATCTCAAAACTTTAATTTTTAAGTTATCTGGACTCATAAATTAAACACTTTTCAACCTAATGTTTTGAAAATTGGTATATATATTGGCTTATACACTGTCTATGAACGTAAGTAAAATTTTGTATTTTATATTGCGTAGTTCATTTGTTATTAACAAAAAACTGACCATTTTTTAAATACTTTTTTTTTTTAATTTTGACCAAAAAACACACTATCGCATTAACGTTGTACGGCCGCGATTTTAAAACAAATCTCTTCAAAATAATTATTTTAATTAGTCATTAACATGTACAACAATATGCATTAAAAAAAAATCCAAAAATCCTTTTTGTTTGGTCTCTAGAGTGGCCTAACTCTTTAACCTTATTATACAAACAATATTACAACAAATACAATTAGTCATTCAAAACATTGTAAAAATTTGTTGATATCAACACTTTAAATAAATATTTAAAAAAAGTTTGAAAAAATTGTTTGCTACGCACCAAAACTTGAGTAACAATTTTATTAAAATTGCCCAATAATAATTTCTTTAGAAACGTAAATGAATGATTACAAAACTAACCAAAACTGCTAATTACATTAATCGTGCCTTTCGTGTTTTCTCTAATTCATATTTAAGTATAAACTACAATTCAAGGTTATGTCTTAACATACAACGCCAGAATATAACATAATTATGTTGGTTTTGTTTAAATTTAATTTTATCCTAAACTTTTAGCTTAACTAATAATTAAAGTTTCGATATATTTTTGATTAACTTTTACTCTCAAAATGTTTTCAATTATTTCAAGGACTTCTCAAACTTTCCACATAAATTCTCACAGATCCGACACAAATTCCCCAAATTGCACACCTAGGGCAACAATACCAAAACTTATAATTCTCAACTTTTGTTGTTGGAATATTTGGTGCACTAGAAAGATTGCAGAGATAAACAAAAATAATAAATTATAGGCGTAACTAAAATTGAAGTAAAAATCATAAAATTGTTTAAACATTGTCGAACACAAACCAAAGATCATTAAAGCTTGTTTTTGTTACGATTAATGTCTACATATTTCCCAATTACAATCAAAATGATCAAACATACGCAGACACAGTAGGAGTTTGTTCTAGTTTGAATTTTCGATCTTGTCTCTCCATGAACGAGTAATGTCCTGCTGATACAACGTGTAAATATTTGCTTGCATGGATTACGCATAAAGGAAATGATTAATTGATATTTGGACACAACAGTGTCAAGATAATTAAATATTAGAACAAACTGTTGTGCGAAAAATTTGTGTCCTTGTAAACAATATTGATAATTATTGTCCCAATATCCGTTATGGTCGGTAAAAGTAAAAATGTATAGAATAAAAATGTAAGATTATCAAATGAATAAATGACATTTAAACTAAACAGTCATTTAAGAAACAATCACAATAAAAAATGTGTAAGTTTCTCAATAAAGTTTCACTGACATTCAACAAAAAAAACATAAATGCAACTTAAAGTCAAAACATGATCCACAAACGCCACGAAATTATTTAACATGCAACACGTCAGAAACTCATTCCTCATTCGAATTACGTAAAATATTTGAACGGCGTGTCAATGTTAGCGTTTATGTTTTGTGTTAATGAAATGAAACGACGAAGCACCACGCCTTGGTTCGCTTTTTTCTGCTTCATTTATATATGTATAACATTTTGCAATTGCTAATCGCCATCGATGAATGTCAATTGCCATCCTGTTCTGTTTAAGAGTCAATCGAGCCGTCGGTGCAATATTTATGACAGATTAATGTATGCAATTAATTTCGTTGGAGTTTGGGGTTTCGCGCGCGTTAAAACTGTTTTTTACGAGGCGGCAAAACTGTTTTGGCTTCGGGATACTGTGTGGCAATTGCATCTTTAGATATGGCAATATAATTTGCGTATTTAATTGAACAGCTTTGAAATATCAACACAATTTGATTTCATTCAATAGAAATGTTTGGCAGTAATTTGAGTTTTTTACGTCTCATTATTTACTCGTTGTGGAACCTTGTAATAAAAATTGACATCATTTTCGTTATATTTACTTTATTAACATATAATTTATTTTTTATATATACATTTCATTTTTTATTTAAATCAAACGATGGGTGAACAATTTTAATTATAGAAATTTGAAAATATAGACAAAACAACAAAGTAATTTTTTTTAAAAATCATATCTCATAAAATATAATAACTTGAGGTTGCTTCTTTTTTGTATTGAATAGACCATCTAATTAACTACCTAATTTACTTTTAATCAAATTTATATTTTAATTTGTACATCCGTGATAGATAAATTAGTTAATTTCTGTCATACAAACAACTTTTCACTTTAATTAATTAAAAAACACATTTATATAATTAATAATTAATTTTATGTTAGTATACATGAATCTTAAACTACTTAGGAATACAATTAATTTTGTTTGATTAAATTTTGATATTTTTGGTATAAGTTATTAACTATTTTGTGTAACAATTACAACATTTTTAAACTCCCGATTCTGACGCGCAACATTGAACTAGATTGGCAATAATTCTAAAATTATATTTTATATTTAAAGATTCTTTTTTGCATTAAATAAAAGATTTAATTGACTATCAAATGCATATTTGAATAAAGCTATATCTTTATTTTTAGACACGTGACCAATGATTTAAGAAATATCTACAAAATACACAACTTTTACTATAAAACTATACAAAAATAATATTTATATTTTAAATAACTTATTTAATTTTATTAAAAACGATTCTTCAACTAATTGGGAACACAACTAATTTTATTTCATTAAATTCTGATAATTTTAGTATAAGTTATTAACTATTTTGTGTAACAATTACAAAATTTTTAAACTCCCGATTCTGACGCGCAACATTGAACTAGATTGGCAATAACTCTAAAATTATATTTTATATTTAAAGATTCTTTTTTGCATTAAATAAAAGATTTAATTGACTATCCAATGCATATTTGAATAAAACTGTATCTTTATTTTCAGACACGTGACCAATGATTTAAGAAATATCTACAAAATTCAAAGCTTTTACTACAAAACTATACAGAAACAATATTTATATTTTTTATAACTTATTGAATTTTATTAAAAACGATTCTTTAACTAATTGGGAACACAACTAATTTTATTTCATTAAATTCTGATAATTTTAGTATAAGTTATTAACTTTTTGTGTAACAATTACAAAATTTTTAAAATCTCTATTCTCAAAAACATAATGGACGCGCAACATTGTATTTGATTGACAATAACTCCATAATTATATTTTATATTTATAGATTCTTTTTTGCATTAAATAAAAGATTTAATTGACTATCAAATGCAGATTTGTATAAAGCTCTATCTCTTTTTTTAGACACGTGACCAATTATTAAAGAAATATCTACAAATTACACAACTTTTACTATGAAACTATACAAAAATCATATTTATATTTTCAATAACTAATTTTATTTTATTAAAAATGATTCATAAACTAATAGGAAACACAACTAATTTTATTTCATTAACTTCTGACTATTGACAATAAAGATATTTACCATTTTACCTAAATAACGAATTTTTTTTTCTAAAACTCATAACTCAACAACAAGAATTTAATTTTCATCTTCTTCCGCAAATTTTGAAAGAGTAATTAACATGTTAGTAGGCAGTACCTTATTAAGTCGTAAACAATTAAATAATTATGCACAACCGCGTGTTGACTCAACATCAGTTGTGGTTGAAAGTAAAAGATAAAGAAACCGAAAAATATGTTCGTTAACTCGCAAATTATGGCGTTAAAGTGAGTCTTAAAAACGGAAGACGTTCAAAACCATCAAAAATCGAAGGATGAACACGATGACCAAGTTTTACGTTTTACTGACAGATTGTGAAGTGAAGTGAAAAGGAATTTCGTCTACTAGCCATCTGCCGTTTTCTTTCAAAATGATTCTTCGTCTTCACAAATAATCACCAAGAAAAAAATCATCCGGTGTGTCAATTTTTTTATTTTAAGTTTTTCGTTTATTCATGTTTATTCATAGTTAATGAGAAATGTAATATTTAATGTAATTTTAATTAGATTTGATGAAATCAGAAATCAGGAAACGGATGGCATAAAAAGTGATGAAATTGTAAAATTATCGAGTTACAAATTGCAAAGAAAGGAATGCATTGTTACGAAAATTTATAACAGAAAAAAACAATACCAACTGTTTGTTATTTTTAGGTTAACTTTTGGTTTACAAACAGTGCAGTTAACATTTCATTCTAAAACGCGCGATCTGCATATTTATAGGTTATGTTAAATCATTTTAGGTTAGGTACGCACCAAATGTTAAAATGTTTTAATTAAAATTTTAAAAAAAATGTCACAATAAATCAAATAATTTCCAATCTGTCGATTTATACGACAAGCTTTAACTTAACAGTACTTTCATTGTTTTAACCGTTCGAAAATGTTGTTCTTCGTCCATTGGCATCTATTACACTCTATATTTCTGCATATCATGCGGCATGCGGGTAATGCATATCCATGTTAAATATTTTCTGTTATTTTCTGTTCTCATGTTTACCTGCTGTTTGGCGCACTCTTGTCACTCCGATTCTGCATTAAACTGGACCTGAGCAAGCCTCAGCAACAGCCGAAGAACTAAATCGTGATACTGTGCATTAACGAACAATACACGCAATGACTCAGCGATTTGAAAATTTATTGAAAACGTTGAGAGCACTGAACAGTGTTGAATAACTAATTTCTGTTTCAATTCTGATCATACTCGTTCATCATAATATTTTGTAATATTACAAACAGAATCAATTTGTGAACTAAATTGATGAAAGTATTTTTTTTACAATTTTTGAGTTAATAAACATTTATTATGTAAAATATTTGACGTATCATGTTTAGAAATTAAATTAACATCATCAATGACTTAATTTGAAACTTTACAGCGGTTTAAAAGTTAACAAATCTTTAAAAGAATGCTTATGAAAATTAATTGAGAATTAAAACGTGTGGACAGTTTCGAGATACATAAACAAAGTATTTTTGTGGTAAAGTTTCAAAATAAATAATGGACATGTTAAAAGTTAAAACTGTGCTAAACGCACATTAATATTAATAAATTTAACTGATGCTTTATTTTACATATAAGATTAGATCAGTATAAGATCAGTCGAGTTTGGTTAGGTAATTTTAATAAATTAGTCAATCCGAAAACGCACACATTACACACATTCACTGACTGATACCTTTTACTACCTTACTTCTTGTAAGAATTTTAAGAATCGTAAGAAGCGTAAGTAATGTAATTTCATCACTTGATATTTTAAATGCAAAAAAACAACATATTTGATCGCCTCTTACGCTTTTTACGCTTCTTACGCGTGTATGAAATGAAACACATAAGAATATATTTTGTTAGTAAGTTACCATAGTTAGTTTTAATTAACATGACAACGTACCGATGTAGTTTATAAATGTATTCGGTTTTTTTGAGTTATTAATTTGTGCTTTCATTGAAATTAGAAGTTTTTATATTACAATTCAATAAAGAAAAATTAGAAATATGGTTTTACTGTTTTTATTTGAATGTAA
The DNA here is from genome assembly GCA_030264155.1 of Atheta pasadenae. Lineage (NCBI taxonomy): Eukaryota > Metazoa > Arthropoda > Insecta > Coleoptera > Staphylinidae > Atheta > Atheta pasadenae. Next base: position 37,635 of record JARJDS010039496.1, on the reverse strand, counting down.
CGGTAATAGTTAGTAATGTTTCATTAAATTCAGATGATTTTAGTATAAGTTATTAACTATTTTGGATAATAATTAAAAAATTCTTAAAATCCAGATTTTCAAAACATAATTCGCGCGCAAAATTGTACTAGATTGGCAATAACTCTAAAATTATATTTTATATTTAAAGATTCTTTTTTGTATTAAATAAAAGATTTAATTGACTATCAAATGCAGATCTGAATAAAGCTGTATCTTCATTGTTAGACACGTGATCAATGATTTAAGAAATATCTACAAAATACACAACTTTTACTATAAAACTATACAAAAATAATTCTTATATTTTGAATAACTTATTTAATTTTATTAAAAATGATTCTTTAACTAATTGGGAACACAACTAATTTTATTTCATTAAATTCTGTTAATTTTAAAATAAGTTATTAACTATTTTGTGTAACAATTACAAAATTTTTAAAATCCCGATTTTCAAAAACATAATTGACGCGCAACATTGTACTAGATTGGCAATAACTCTAAAATTATATTTTATATTTAAAGTTTCTTTTTTGCATTAAATAAAAGATTTAATTGACTATCAAATGCAGATCTGAATAAAGCTGTATCTTCATTGTTAGACACGTGACCAATGATTTAAGAAAAATCTACAAAATACACAACTTTTACTGTAAAACTATACAAAAATAATGTTTAAATTTTCAATAACTTATTTAATTTTATTAAAAATGATTCTTTAACTAATTGGGAACACAACTAATTTTATTTCATTAAATTCTGTTAATTTTAGAATAAGTTATTAACTGTTTTGTGTAACAATTACAAAATTCTTAAAATCCCAATTCTCAAAAACATAATTGACGCGTAAAATTGTACTAGATTGGCAATAACTCTAAAATTATATTTTATATTTAAAGATTCTTTTCTGCATTAAATAGAAGATTTAATTGACTATCAAATGCGATTCTGAATAAAGCTGTATCTTTATTTTTAGACACGTGATCAATAATTTAAGAAAAATCTACAAAATACACAACTTTTACTATAAAACTATACAAAAATAATATTTATATTTTCAATAACTTATTTAATGTTATTAAAAATGATTCTTCAACTAATTGGGAACACAACTAATTTTATTTCATTAAATTCTGTTAATTTTAGAATAAAAAGATAAAATAAATGATTTAATTGACTACTTTTACTGTTTTTATTTGAATGTAACGTTAATAGTTAGTAATGTTATGGTGAATTTACTGTATATTGATGTGTACAGAAAATAAAAGAGGAGTCTGGCCAAAATGAAAAGTGTTTATCCGATTACGCGCTCGTAATCAGAACGCAACGAATCAAACCGCGGTCAACAGTAAACGAAAGTAAAAGTATCGGAACGAAACAAAAACAGAAAACCAGTGTGTGTGCATCTGCTGATTATTTCATGAAGAATATTTTAATATAATTTAAAGTAAAACAACTTCAAAAACACTACTCATCTCAAAAATGTCTACAAACTAAAATTATTAAATAATTAATTTATGTTAATTTTGATATGTTGATTAGTATGTCTTAAGCTTAAGTCTTTAAGTGTATATAAACTTTTAAATTTTTAAGTTTTGAAAATTTATTATTTTAAAATTGTTTTTCTATTTTTAAGTATTGTTACACAATATCGTTAATATTTTTAATTCAAATTGTTGTAATTTAATAAAACAATAATAATTGTGTTTCTGATTAATTACTGGATCATTTAAGCTTTGAATTAACATTTATATTGTTACTACTTTCTGTAAAATCTTTGTTTTTCAAACTGTTACCGTGTGGTTCTTACATCACAGGATAGGAAACTACCTAGTTATACACCAAAGAATTTAAATAAATAAATACTTCATAAACAAAATGGCACAACCATCCCTAGTCTCCCCTATTAAGTTCATAGGTAAAAGGTTTGATAAATTATCTACCACTTTTGTTAATAATTAACTTAACAGCTACAATGTAATGCAAAAATCGTTACAGAAGCAAAAAACAAAAATTAAAAACTCAAATATCTTTGTTTCTAATTATCCAAAATGACAAAATAAAAAACTAAAATGTGTATTTTTAATTATAGTTTAAGACCAAAATATTAAATCATAAAGAAATACTCAATTACTAGCACATTTTTAACATTTTATTTAAAATCACAATTTTTTTGGTTTTTGTTTTTATATTAAATTTTTGCTTGTAAGTTTATGAGTTGCTTCATTGTACAATAAATAACATAAAATTTAAATCAAATATTTAACCTAAAAATCAATTATAGCACAGAAATATTTTATTGAACCGATAAAATCTGGTAATTAAAATCACATTTAACGATCAATATATTGAACAATCAATTTTTGTATTTGTTTCACAATTAATCGGATTAATTCCACATTGTTTTCTTAATTAAATTATATTTAAACAAAATTAATCGAAAATCCAATTAAAAATCACAAAATCGAAACCATTTTACAATCCGACACGTTCGACCTTTATCGAAAAAGAAAATTGGATCAATTTCAAGCCTGCGATTTATTTTTTAAATTATGTATATTAAGGAATGGCATAAATGCTTTGGTAATTGTTGTCAATTGAATAAATTCAACACAAAATTGAATTGATTGTAATCTTTCGAAGCACACGATTCGCACGACGAGTACAATCTGATTTCTGCCGAAATATTACTCGTATTCAAATATCAGTTGCAAAAGACTTAATAATTGGTTTGGGAGACCACATGCAGCGCTAATTTTTGTTTGTTGACTCATTAAAGTTAATTATATCACTGCTTAACAAATTTAACATCTATAACATACACAAATACCAAATTCAATTAGTGCTACAAACAGTAATTAGTTGTTGATATTTTTTGAGGCTTAAAATTGTGCAAAGTTTTGAATTTTTAATAACAAATTGAATGTGTTCTTCAGGGTATAGTTATGACTTATGACAATATGTAGCGCGAGAAATAAAACAATGAACGTAACATGAGATACAAACGTGCTGTTGAGAGATGCGAAGGAGTTGAAAGAAAAAGTCGAAGAGACGTGGATGTTGTGATCGTGTTTAAAGTTTCGTTTTCGCGCCGGCTCGCATTTCACTTTCTCTATTCACCTTGTGTGTGCATCTTGTCTCTCTTGAGACGAAGAACCGCCAAACTCTGCCAACGATCGCTTCCAATTTAATTTGTATTATGACGCGCGGTTGGAACTAAGCAAAGTGTGGCAAAGTGTTATAAGTGTTACAACTTACAACTTGTACAGTTATGTGTGTTACACGAGATGGAGCGCTTGAATTTGTGGATCACTTGCCGCCATCGTTGCAACACGAGTAATCATGCTGGTCGTGTGATTCATTAGCATCACTAATCATGAAACTTTGTTTCAATATGTAAGACGCCAAAACGAGAACAAAAACTTCATATTATAAATATTTTTTCATAAAATAACGTAACTTTATTTAGTGCTTTTTTTATTTAAAATTAGTGGATCTTATCATTGAATGTTCATTCAGATCATTTTTTGACAATGTGATATCCTTGTCAATTCAGTGCAAATTATAAAAAAATATTATTGAAATAAAATGTCAGTCATAGAAGTAATAACGGTAAGAAATCACTATGAAGGTAGAAGCCCGAAAAAAGTGAATTTTCCAGATTTTTTTCTGAGAAAACGTTTGAATTTATTGGTCCAAAATTTTCTACACATATCAGGGTATCTTTTAACTATATCTTAAAATTTAGTACTAGTAAAAATATTTATTTGGAAAAGAGCTACAGCTGATCTCCTGGAGCTCTACTCAAAAAAAACGTTTTGCTAATGGTGACCATTATATCTCTGAATTGGTTCATCTAATATTCAAAACCTAAACAGATTTCGTTAAAGTAATGTTTAATCTAGTAATTAATCGAAGGAATAAGCAAAATAAATTTTTATGACAAAATGGCGGTTTCTCAAAGAAAAAAAATCGATTTTTCACCGATTTCGTCTTTAAATTGTTTATAAAAACCAAAATATTTATCGGAGAGAAAAAATCTTTTATATAATACTAAAAAAGATATTCAAGAAGCTCGTGTTAAAATTTGAGACTAATCGGTTTAGCCGTTTTCGAGTAATGTTGGTCACGGACTTTCGGGACTTTGAAACCACCATTTTGAGAAAAACGCGTTTGAAGTTTAAAGCTTGTAACTTCAAAAATATTCATAGGAACGATATGAAATTTTTTGTGTGTATTCATTAGATATTTTAATTAAAAAATCCATGTACATCAAATTTTTGCTTTATGGAAATTTTTGCTTAAGGAATTTAAAACAAAAAAATAAGAAAAAGTAATTTTATACTAAAATATTGTGTTGATTACATGACATTGTTCCACAATCTAGTTGTTAATTATTAACAATCGATTAACATCAATGTTGTATACAAGGTGTTGATATGCATCTAGATCACCTTAGAATGCCAATACATGACATTATACGTTACAATTAAGAACTCATTCGGTTGATTATGTTCGCTCAGCTCGCTCTGTTATCGATTTAATTAATCGTTTAAGCCAAACATAAAAAACACCAAATAATCGCCAGCGCATGATTACCTAAACATTAAAACATTAAAAACGTTCGATATATTATCAATCTCTCCGATTAGCAATTAATTTATGGCTTAAACGGCCGGAGTTTTGTTCTAAATTAAATTAAAGCCATTAATAAAATTTAGCAATCGTTTTTTTAAGTCTACAAACCAATAAAGTCAAGAACGCCTACGCAAAACCAAAACTATGCTTAAAGTAAGTTAAAAGTAAGTTCGCTCTCACATGCAATTTATTAGTGATTTTAAGACAAAACCAAAATTCATGAATACGCTTTGAATAATTTTTCATAAATCGAAATGATTGGAATTGTAGCCGTCGAATTAGTGTCGACTCGATTAAATTATGTGACAAGTCGTAGACTAGTCCTAGAATAAGATAGCTAACGAGCATGCTTGAATTTGCTTGAATTGGAAGAGAGTCCAAAGACACTTGAGTGTCTCATGTCGAATTAAAAATCGAGCAGCGAGAATTACGAGACGATTGTTTGGCAATCGCGGCGTGAAATTGGCCAATTTGAAACTAGATCTTCGTCGGGTGGCACACAGCCACATACAGCGAGCTAAGAAGGCGGTGCAATGTGCGCATGTCTGTCGTGTTGAGCATCACGAGGTGCGCGGCCGAATTGGGCGCACCTTGGGTTTGTTTTATTTTGTTGGTCGATATGCGCGAATGTATAACCGTTATAACGAATTTGGGGCAGTAATATTTACGCATAGGACACACGACCAACTTGGATCACGTAACAGCCATTTATTAGAAAATTAAATTGCTTGTGACTTGTCTATAATAACAATATGGAAATTTATCTTGTGAAAAATCTGTTAATCAATCGTTTTGTTGAATTTTAACTAGAACATACAAACGTTTATATAAACATTGTTATACAAACTTGTTTTTATAGATTTACAGCCAACACAAAGCCAAATATAAAATAATTTTCAAACAATTATTTCTCAAAAACTAGATATTAAAGATTTCCTGGACTTGGTACAATTTATAGACCAATTAATGTCCTATTCAATGCAGTTTTGATTAAAGATGTGAAATTATTATAAAACATGTTACAGTAGACTTACTAAACTTTTACGAAACCAGCAATTTTTGTGCAAAAATTAATTAAAAACCATATTTATTTAATTAAAATTTAATTGTGACTTATTAGATATGATACAGTAACTAACTAGAAACACAAATAATTATAAATCATTAAATTCTAATGATTTGAACAAAAGATATTATCGATTGTCTGAAATAAACACCATCACATTATATAATTTTATCAAACATTTTTAACTCGGGTTATATCACATGATTAAAGTGGTAATATCTCTGAAACTTAATCTGTTAGATACAATGTCTTTATAGATTTAAATAGACAAACTATTTAATTATTCATAAAAAAATGGACAAAGTTGTGTTATTATTATTTGTCGCGTTACAGTTGTTTTAGTTAAACTTCACAAAACAAGCCATAACTTCGACAAAAATAATTAAAACCCGTATTTATTTAATTAAAATCTATATAAAATTTAGTATATATGGATCAACAACTAATTAGGAACATAATTAATTTTATTTCATTAAATTCTAACAATTTTAACAAAAGATATTAACGATTTTGTGATACAACCACCACCACACTATATCATGTTCTTTAAACTCAATAACTGATAAGCAGCCGCTCACTTTAGAGGCAATATCTCAAAAACGGTATCACTTAGAAACAATGTCTTTTTTTCATTTAATAGACCAACTAATTAACTACACAAAACAATTTTGACATAATTGTGTTGTTATTATTTAACTCATAACATGTAATTTAGTATTTTTTTAAAAAACGTTTACTTTTTTCAGTAAACGTAATTAAAAACCATGTTTATTTAATTAGTGTGTAATTAGGTATTAGTACACAATAACAAGTAACTATATAGGAACAAAATAAATTTTATTTCAAGAAATTCCAACGATTGAAATAAAAGATATTAACGATTTTGTGTATCAATTTCGTAAAAAAATATTCAAAAAATGTTATAAATGTATATATGTTTTAAATATTAAATTCTTAACTAACACTACCTTTAAATATTATAGAGTAATAACTAATGAAGTGTTACTCTCTCAAATCCTTGATACTGACATTTACTTTTTTCCTATAATTTTTTTCTAAAGCAGTAGGAAGTTGTAAAAACAGTGTTATTCCAAACCTTATCCGCTTCCTTCCTTTATCGTGCTAACGATAAAAATCTCACAAATCATTTCTACACCTAATAAAATTTGTCCTTACACAATCCCAACAGCCAGCACCAAACACCAGATGCAATCCGTTCCATTTTTATTGTACAAATCACAACTTGTCAATCTCTGATTGTTTCTAATTATTTTCGGTGCGTATGAAAGTTGTCTAAATTGATACGACATCCAAAAAAGGACAAACGTGTTTACACACAAAGTAAAGTTATAGTTAAAAGTGAACTAAATTTGCTTCACGCGTTTGTCGCGTTTGTGCCGTAATAAAAACGCACTTCATTAACAATTTATTGCTCTAATTGATACAATTTGGACGAGTTCACCAAATACGTTGAGTTTACTGCACCAATATCAAAGTTTCTACGATTGAATAAAAACTTTACTACGATTATTTTTTTCGCAACAATTACTTACGGACCGAAAGTGATATGGTAGGCTCATAAATTTACTACAACATTGCATGTTGGTAAAGTATTACTAATGTTGGAATGATGGAAAAGGAAAACGTAAAAACGAGATTTTGCACCGGGATTTAGTTTCAGGTTGATTGTTATTACACGCTGGTACGCCAAAGGCAGAGCTGTTGAATGTCGATAGAGTAAAAGTTAGGTTAGGACATTAGATAAGTTGGGATATGACAAAGTGTAATTTATATCTTTGTATTTTATCCGTAGTTGTAAGTATAGCAAGTTTTTTGAAAAACAAGCAACACGCCGTGTAATGTGCCATTCATTGAGATACCAATATGTGGTGGCATGCGTGTGTTACATATGTCACGTCAATGTGACATTTATATGATTGTCAGGTCAATTTATTAGAGGATTAATAGTAATTTTTGCAGTCACGCTATGAAACGTAAAAGAAAAAATTGCTTGAGTTATGATTATCTGCTTTTTTGTATTGAACGTTCAATAGTCTTAAGTTTCTCAAATGAAATTGATATTGATATGATAATTTAAATTAATAAAACAATGAATAAGGTTCAAACAAAGACATTATTTTGTGGCTCGTGAATGTTAAGTTAAAGGTGCAAATGGTGTAGAAAAAGAGGAAGAAATTTTGGGAAAAATGCGCAAAATTATAGGTCAACTTTGGAGGCGTGAGGCGGGGGCGGCGGATGTCTGATCCGCAGTCGCACCTAAACTACGCCACCCGCCGTCTCACTGGCTTTCCGATGCCGTCGCACAAATCTCGATCGGTCCAGCCGTTTCGAAGGAGTTATGCTTACTGAATTTAGTTAAAATTGGTTTCAATAATCGGATAAAGATTTTCACCGTTTACCAGCGTAAATTTTGCAAAATGATATCAATTAACTTTGTCTATTGGTATATGTTAATAATGGATTATTAACATATTCCTGACATCGCTAGCTATAATCAATTCGAGTTATTGCAACATAAATCAAGAAAGAAAGTCTGAATTGAGAAAAAGCAATCAATTTTTCCGAAAACAAAATTTATTCTTCATATCAATTCTATCTATAAGTCCTTAAATCATTAACAAATCTTAGTGAATGTAAACTCAATGTATGCTGGCAAACAAACAATTTAGATAATTATAACACATTAGAACATGTGGCCAAACATAAATATCATGAATGTCATGATTACAGAGCACGTTAGCTACCAGTGTTATATAAAATTCGACCTTTACCAAAACCAGCGCAGCACCAAATGCACAAATTTCTTTTTTTATTTCGTTGACTATAGTTTTATTGACACACGGGCGAGATGTAAATTTCTAGTCTAATCGATTCGTTGCTAAACAAGTGATCTACATGCTGTCGAAAACTAATTGGTATTGATTTAATTCTTACTTCTAATTTCAAGCACGTTGCTACTCTAATTTAAAACTGAAATCGAATGCCAAACGAAACAATGCCCAACAATCAAACGGTTTGTTCGCGGATTTAATTTGATTTTGTTTTATTTCATTTAGAAACTTTGGTTGAACGAATCGATAAAACGCGTTGTAATAAATAATTAAAACACAACGAACAGGACAATTAAAAGAAAAAAACTGTAACAAAGCAGATTAATTTTTTTAATGACATAATAAACGCTGTTACGTTAGAATCAAAATTTGGATGGTGTGATTGTAGCGTTTAATGTAATTAGCAAATTTAATGACTGCGTAATATTGGCGCACAATCAAAACAAGAGCACGTTTCGCAATATCCCTCTTTCTTTTCTTTGAGTTATAAGAATGCTTCGATTCTTTCGTGGATTACATGCAGCGAAATGTACTCGCACTTTCGACTTTTTCTGTGTTTTCTTCTTCCTCCAAGTCACACAGAATGTTTACACAAGAGTTAAAACTATCGCACACTCCAAGTCTGGAATAATTTAATAATTGTTCATTATATTGCGACATATCCTTTCATTTTTAATTTACTTTTTTTTACCGCCATTAATTTCTTGTTCTTCCTTCCTGTTTCTCATTGAATTTCTTAATAAATCAATAAAATTTCTTTATCTAGTAACCAAAAAACGATAAAACTTAATTGTTTTAAGGTTAAAAGTTGTCAAAGTTTCTATACATTGTTTTCTTCTCTTTTGACGTTAATGCGCTTTAAAAACTTGTTTGGAACTAAGTATCCAATCAAGTTACCGCACACTGAAGTAAAGTACATGTCGATATTTTTTTGGGTTGCACGTGAAAGTAGATTACCTTCGTCATTTCATTCTCTGCGTCATAAAGTCCGTCGTTCCGACGCGTCGCGGGTTTAGACACTCAACCTCTGAAGGAGATATTCGAGATTTAATTATAACACCATAAATCGTTCAATTCTGTCATTCTTTTAACTTTCGGCCGATGCATCTCGCGTTTGTCACCAGCCCAAAACAATTTCAACACACACGCAAGAGATTGCAAGGCCCACAAGTCGCAAAGCCAATATTTTATTATAGGAAAGCATTAAAACGATTTATAAACAACATAATATTCGATAACCTTGATATAAATTTCATAATCTGGTTACATTACGTTTACATCCGTTTTTTGGTTTTAATAATATAAAATATAAATAATACTCGTTCAATAATTCAGCATTCTATTCCTCAAAATTAAAAAAATGATTGACATCAATAAATAAAAATTAGACTCTTTTCTTTCGAGCGTGTTGTTCTCTTCCAACTTGATGAATATAATGTTTAATATTCTGCGTTTTAGTTTTTGAAATAAACGTATCCGACATTGGAAAAAATTCAGTAAGATAAGAACACTCGTGCCACTTCAGTTCCATCATCTCAACAAATGTCACACATTTGTAGGTGTACTGATACAGTACATTCTTAAATCCTTGCTCAAATCCAAACGAATCTCCCTTACAATACAAGAACACCGCGTTGGGTGTGCAATCATTTTCATATTGCATTGCAGCAACTTCTCCTTTATGAACAAAATAGATAGTATCAAAGCAATCTCTACGATTAGCAATGATACCATTAATCGGATAAACTCTAGAATGCATATGCATCACAAGCTGTCTCAAAAAATCGGGATGGCATCCACTGAAATAAGGATGTCTTGCTAACAAATACCCATACATACTCATCATAGCAGCTTCTCGGAGATAATTCGGTGAATCTGTCACCATCAGATAATCATCAGCGACACTTTTCACGGCGTAATAATGATACATTGCTTCATCCACAATTTCTCGTAATACATACGCAGCGTTTGATATATTGTAGTAAACTTCTATATATCTTCTAACAGCGTAGACAATCTTCACTAAAGTGGTCGATTCCATTAAAACTTGATAGTATTGAATCATCACCACGGATTCAAAAACAGTCACGTATAAAAACAATACAATGAAAAGAGTTTCAAACGCAGTTTCTTGAGGATAATAGATATTGTCATGGGAAAATGTGTGTAGTAATAGAGAAAAGAACCAATAACGTCCATAAAGTTCAGCGCGTTGATTCCAAAGTCTTGTACTCCGAGAATTGATCAAATGTTCAACGGGCATTTCTCGAATAATCTGCGATTCGTTTCTTCCCAAATAATAAGTATAGGAATAATCACAAACTTCTATAATGGTAGCTAATATTAAGGATGAATAAATCAACATTAGGAACAACATAAAAACTCGAAATATTCTGGAAAACGAAGCAACTTTTTTTGTACTATTGGAATAGATATTCACAATATTAACCCATCGCGAGAGTCTATTTAATCTCAATATAGAAAACAGCAAAGACCATTTGTAGAACGGTTGTGATGTTAGAATCAACATACCAAGAAACAGCCAATCAAATGGTAAATTTAGAAAATACAATTTATATTGTATCCGTTTTTTACGCATGGAGTGAGCTTTGATGCGAATAGGATGCATCACAAACTCTTGCTCCTGAGTCATATATGGCGTTACAAATTTAAGATATTGGTGCACCAGATGAATAATATCAAAGATATATTGAATCAGTATATAAGCAATTTGCATTTCCCCTGTAGCTATTTGATACAACTCCATCGTCAAACCAATACAACATGGAAATACAAAATGTATCCATGATAATATATGATACCATTTGTACTTTTTAAATCCAGCTTTAAGTTCTTTATTTTTCCAAGTCCACTGCGCCTTTTGGTACTCAGTTTCCTCATAATTGCTAGGAATGTAATAAAATTTTTGATGTTTGATATTACAAAATGATGTCTTAATAACCGGATATTGATCTAGTATCTTTCTAAACGACGTTCCTTTGATAACTAAATATTTCACAACTGTGTTTGTTACGAAACTAACTTTTTGTCGTGTAAAGTTTTCATTATCCAGGTTACCAAATATAGAACCATCATAAATAGTATCGAACACAGTTCCATTAGCTGCAACGACATCAACTGATCCTTTATGTAAAAGATATACGTTCGAATGTATATCATTTATTGTAATAATATATCCATTTTTTGGTATTATATAAGCTTTTGCTTCCATTAAAATGTTTTTGAAAAAGCCAGCTAATCTGTTTGATATATCATCGAGTTGTGTATTTTCATGCATGTGTTCCCCATAAAGACAATAAAGCATATCACGCCTCAACGCAGTGTTTAAATATTCAAGGACATTAAAAGGATGAAGGCGATTAAACCAACGCCATTTTAGTTCGTAATAAATCTTAAACTGCTTCCTCAAATAAGGACGGACATGGTTTTGTTTCAAACAAGTTATAAGTCTACGAATTTTATCACGTTGCTTTGCATTTCCAATGTATAGTTTGTTATAACTACCAAATAAATAAGCAGTAACGTAAATCCTTATAAATGTTGATAAGAAACTGCAACATGATACTATGTGTAAAATATACGGTGTGACATTTTCTAAATTCACCACAGATCCAGTTCCTGAACAAGTTAATGTACTCATTATAAAATAAGCTATTGTGACGTAATTCCCCAAAGGTGATTCTTTCATAAAATTTGTACATTTTACCGCACTGTTGGCCTCGTTTTCCCAATCATAACAATCCATAACAAAGATAAAACATGTGATAAAATTAACAGGGCAAATAATTGTCAAAACTATAAAAATATAATCAAAAATGTATGTTGTATAAAAGAAATGAGCTTTAAAACCAAATAAACGATGGATCTGAAAGACATGTAAAATATTCACTATAATTTTATACTGAGGACTTCCACTAACTAATAGATAAAATGGTATACAACCCATTAAGTCAACAATAAAAGATTTCCGAACATAATTTGCGGCTGTATACAAAGGATGGGTTATTAACACACCTTTAGCATCATAATAACAAACATGCATTCTTACAAAGATATCCATAAAGGCTGTAGCGTCTAAAGCTATTAAAACATAAGTACAAGGATGGCTGACTTCACGTAAAGCTATTGGCGGAAACAAGAACACTAAACAAGAAATGTACGCAAAAATACATCGCGATACTTCCCACCAGTAAAGGAATTTACTTTCCGGTAAAATTGTCTTCTTCATCAAGATAAACTTCATAAACCCCCATGAGCTTTGATCGTACGGTACGTAATAGTCAAACTCTTCGAAAGAATCTTCGTAAACATTTTTTAACGAGAATACATGAAATTGATCTTCTTTATTAACTTGTAATGTTTTAATAACTACTTGTTTACCAGTGATGATTGTTTCCAACACGGAGGTAACTTCTTCTTTGTTATTGGCGATACTAATTTGTAAAGCTGTAGCTTGATTTTTGTAACGATTGAGGATATTGAGGAACGTAGGGTAATGAAAACTTACTACTTCTGTTTCAGTTATAGATACCACATTACTCGCACATGGCATATTGAAAAGAACTTCTATTAAATTTAGTGGAGTATATAGTTTAGTTACGTAGTATTTATTACCGTAAACTGTCCTAGCTTGGCCTCTAACGACAATGTAAATATCTTCATACTTAGTTCCATAACTTAAAATCAACGCGTGTTGGTGTAACATTTGGGTAGAAGCTGTCGAAGATACTTGCTTTACTATACCTCTTGGTACTAATCGAAAAAACTCTAACTCTGCCAAAGCTCCATAAAATATCTGGCTCTTTAAAACTTCGTTGTAGTACGACGAAAAATTAAAAAATCTTGGTATATTATACGCGCAAACAAACGCAGAGTTGTCATTAATTTGAGTGCTCAGATAAGAATTTAATCGTTTGAACAATTGAGTTTGGCTACGACTTAAATGATACAACCGATCTAGGTTTCTATAAATCCTACTGATTCTTATGTATTTCATATAATTCGCTGTGGTTACAGTGACAACTCCTAATCCTTCAAAAACAGCAGAAAAAGTGTTTACCAATGTGTACAGCAACGATAATTTCAAATGTCCACTTTTGACTTTGAATCCAACACCAGTCGCAATTTGTACTCCTACAGGATCAAAAGGACCATCTATAATTCGATCCATATATAAAATATATCCCAAAGTGTAGACGTAGATGACTTGTGAGAAAACAAACACACAATATCTTTGAAGTAATAAATTCAATTTAAATTGATGCTCCCAAGAGTTCAGCAATCGATACACTTTCCATAGTTTGACTGTATGGAAAATAAACGTCCATTGTTCATCACGGAAAGGAAACACGTGTCCGTACATATTAAAGTAAAACACTGAGCAGATATCAAGATAAAACTCAAAACTCTTGACGCGTTCAGCGAATATTTCGGATAATGTAGAAGCTTGTGATGTGCTCGATGCTGGTGTCATTAAAGATAATATGAGATCCAAAACAAACAGACAATTAATACCAACAATGATAGCTTGTAGAACAACTGTGCTTTCATTAAATAACACGTAGGGTTGTAGTAATAGCATAATAAAAGCAAAAAATGCTATTAAACAATGCCAGAACTTGTAAACTGGGGAGTCGTGCTTTAAAATCCAGATACATTTAGATCTTAAAAAGACAAGATCCATATCCGCGTCTATTCTTCGTTCAATTGATAGCATATCTAGGAACCTTACTGTATGACACAGAGGGTTATGATTGGCTATTAAACTCGACAAAAACGGTGCCATGTAAATATTTGTCATGCGATGTGCTGGTACTAAGGCAGGATTTGTTGCTTTGTATCCATGCAGCATAGCTTTAAGCCAAATGATTTGTTCTTCAGGAGAATATTTGTTACTAGGATCTTGTTTGGCTTCATTAATTTTACTTGCAATCTTCAAACGACTGTTAATTGTCTTGAGCAAATTATCGTAAACAAATGGATAGTTTCGTATCAAAAATACAAAATCTTTTCGGTAAAGGATAAATAAATGAGTTACAGCTCGACATCGTATATTGATTGTAGATTTGTAGGGATAAAACAAAGAAACTTCTCCTAGAGTTGTGCCACGTCCCAAACAAATAAGACCAGAGTCGCCGTTCTCTGTTGAAAGGATTTCAACAGTACCAGAATTGATGTAAAACATGTAATCAATTATACTACGTTTGGTACACACGTATTCTCCTTTCATGTATAAAACATTTTCAATAAACGGTGCCAGATTACGCATGATAGGTATTTCAGTTCCTCGGAATAATTGAGAATGTCTGAAGAAGTCGTAGCAAGAATCCAAACGCATTTCCATTATAAGTGAACGTGGTAGACACTTCTTTAAAGACATTTCCATTTCTGGTGTATTGATGCATCCTTGGCGGGTAATCCAGAAGTTTCTCAAGTAAGATAAAATCGATTTGGTTGCAACTGACGAACATTTGTACTTTGCGGACATAGCAATTTCAAAAAAGTGGACTTTAAAAATATATTTGTACTTGCTCTCATATTGCATTGTTAGTAAGCAGATAATGTCACAAAGGGTAGGTTTTAAGAACATGAACAACACTAGAATGATACCACAAGCTAATGGTACTTCATGTACATATACACTGTCGGAGTAATAATGAGTCATTGATACAATCCCACCTTTTCCTAACAACGCTGAACTGGATAACTCAAATAATTGCATGTAAGTATCCCACGAAGGTTCCCTGTTTGCAATGTGGAAGTATATCCAAGCGTAGATTGTTTCGCAAATGATTAAACTTAAAATAAAGTTGAACACTCTTTGCCGAATTTTACAACGAAGGGATACACGCATGCTATAGATGTGATAGAATAATCGAATGAATTTTATAAAATGTCCTGTTTTGATTATATAGATCGGTACCGGTGGATATAACGGAATTGCTCCTATAATCTCACAAATTAACACCCAAACTGGACGGTGTGCTTCGTTGTGGAATTCAAGTTTCATTATATGTTCCACGCAAATTGCTAGGAAGATATCCACAGCTTTAAAAATAGCGACGCTAATTTCGAACATTAGTTGATACTTGAATTCGGAAGTGATTAGACGATGTCTGCTTACGAGGACGGCGTGCATGTAAATCATGGCGTCGATGAATGTAACTGCTAATATAAAATTGTACCAGAATGGATTGCCCGTCACCATAAAAAAGCGTTGGATCTTGGACGGATACTCTACGTCTTCAATGAAGTGGTAAGAGACTTCATATTTTTTCTTGCGAGTGTCGAAGGCTGCTTTACGAAATACTTGTTGTTCGGATTTAACATCACGACGTTTTGTTACTTTCTTATAAGCTTTACCAATTTGTTTCATTTTGATCACTTTTTTAACAACTACTTGTGTTTGATAGGATTATAATGTTTTATGATTGAATAGTGACACTGTCAATAATTGTGAAAACATTCACGGCTAATTAGACATTTATGAATTTTTATTTTTATTATGTTACTCAAGCAAGTTATATTGACTTGTTAAGAAATAAATATTGTTCTGAAATTAGTAGATTTTATTTATTTTATTATATAGAGAGGAAGATACAAGAAAACGTTCAAGTAAAAAAAGTACATATGCAATTCTATGTTACATTTTAAATACGGTGTGATTGGTCAGAAGTGGGGGTCATCGCTACGTCGTACACTGTCGTACATATAAAAATTCATGATGGCCGACATGGTTGCTAAGGTAGAAATCAACATGCCCTAGCAACGGGTTCAAGTAGAAGGGGATTTCAAACGTAAGATTTTATACATTTACAAGTGTTCAGCAAATACAAGTTCTAAACGCGCTGAGATTGGTTGGAACATAAAGTCAACGCTGTGTCGTATTTATATATTTTCATTTGTACAGTAAATATATATTGAAAACGCGCTGTGATTTGTTAGAACAGAAACTCAATACTGTATCGACATATTGTAAATCATGATGGCGTTTAAATACTTCTTCAACATCTTGTGAGGGTCTCTTCCATTTTATATTCATGTCAATGATAAACCAATATTATTTTAGTAAAATTTGGGGCTTATTATTAACAAAATTTCTTGCGGTACTGAACATTTATAGACAATGCTTGGATTTTATTCTGAATTTATGTTGAAAAGTGTATTGGCCCGGCATCTGTTGTCAAATTTGTTAACTTACTGGCGGTATCTTTTTATTAATTTCCCATTTATAGTTCATAAACAAAATTAATTAAAACGTTTATCAAACAAGTTTTTTGTGTACTCTGTTAAATTCAAATTGTTGGAGTTTTTATTGAATTTATTTATTAAATTGTGCTTAAATTATTATGCTTATTTACATAAATTTCAGTCAAGTAAAATTGGTTGTAAATCTTGGTTGTCTGAGTTTAAGTTTATAATTTTATTTTGTCCTTTCATCTTTAATTATTTATTAATTCCGTATAGAATCCGTATTATTTATAAAAGTTGTGCAGCCAAAAATTTACAAAATCAAAATAAACTTTTATTCCTTATTATTCATTTAAGATTAACACAATCCTAATATTTGTTTTTAAATTATTTATTTTACACTGTAATTAATATACACTTATTCTTATAATACTTAATAATACACAAGTGTACACAATAAAAGCATCTTCCGTTAAAAGTAACATACGTGTGATTGACTAACAATTACAAGAATTAACAGTAAATACTAAACAAAATATAATATACAATTTCGTCTCAATCCTACAATAATAAGTATTTAGCTGCAACCCGATAAAGAATTAAATTAATTTATAATATCACATTAAAATAATAATTTTTGCGTGATTTTAAATTTAAATACTGTACACTTTTCTACACATTTATTGTTGCATTTCGCATTTATAGCCAAAACCACAACATTATTGAAAAAAATTATATATCACTAGTCATTTTTATAAAATATCGATAAAAGCTTGCATTCATTATTGCTATCGGAATAGTAGCATCGTTAAAACTTATATTTTTCTAATTCAAACGCAGCATTCTCGTTGCCTAAAATCTGATGAGATCCGAACGTATCAGTCGAGGGTTTTGCGTCCTTTTCATTCGTTTCTGCTGAATTGCCGTCCTTGATTGCTTGTCGCTGTTCTCTTTTCGTTTGGAAATACATCCAACTGTAATTAACCAACCATTATTTTTTCTAAATATTATTCATGTCTAAAGTGGGTTATGTTATTGTACTTACGCAAAAATTATAACAGCAGGAATGGTGGCAGTGCCCCCAAGGAGCAAGAACGCTCCAGGAAAAGTTGTCATTGTTGCGGCGTAAGTTGCACTGTACATAGGTCCATACACCAAAGGCATTAACGCTTCACAAACGCCAAATAAAGAATTTACTTTACCTAAAACAATAATAATTAAATGTTTGGATTAATTTTTAATTTATGTTGAATTTAACTATGTTGAGTTGCCTAACTCAATAAATACAGAAACAATATATAAAATAAAACAAATATTTAAAATACGTTTTTTTTCTTCATAATTCTAAATTATAATTTTTAATTATTTATTTAAAGTCTTTGAAAACACCTAAAACTAGCAGATTTTTTCAAATAACTTAATAAATTTGTGCTTGTTTAGTTGCCTATGTTAAAGTAACAAAATAAAATTAGTGAATCATATTTTTTGGTACAAAATTAGTTCCTGCATCTTATTTTCATAATTTGCATATCACATTTTGCAACATTTGTAACAAATTAGATTAATCTTAATTTTAAATTTACAAATTCTGAATGAAATCATTTTCTCTAAAATTTTTTTTTATTTATTATTATCGCGGTTCAAAGTATCCTTGTTCTTCAAACATTTAATTTAAAATAATATTATGAATTTTCCAAAAGTTATCAACGCCAAATAATAAATATATTGTACTTAAACAATATTATTTAAATTTAGGATTCATCATTGAATTATGTTGTGTTTATGTATGTCAAGTTGCCTAACTCAATAAATACCAAAATAATAAATTTAATTTCTTTATAATACGATTCTTTTCTCATAATTATAAAATATAACTTTGGTAATTTATGTCATAGCTACAAAATTATTTATTTAAATTTTTCAATTTGTCAAAACATTAAAATCCAGTAAATTAATGCAAAGAATATAATGTGCATGTTTGGTTGTCTACGTCAAAACAACATTACGGAATTAATAAACTGAAAAAAATTTAATATTTTATTGTACAAAACTATCGATAACTTTGTTCCAAATTGTCAGAATTAATTGAAAAAAATTTAGTTCTGTTCTCAATTAGTTTCTGCATCTTCCGCATTAAATTATCACATTTTGTAACAATTGCAACAAACCAGAAAAAAAGTTAAATCTGGTAAATTTAGTTTTAAAAAAAATTGAAAATTATAGTTTTTTTATAAAATTTTCGAAATTTTTCTGATATCTTAAACTTAAGATTTAATATAAACCACAATAATACTAATTATTAGCAACAAATCTAATAAAATCAAGGTAAAATATAACTAAATGAAGGCAACTTATATAAAAAAAATCAATCTTTTTTAACTTAATTGACATTATCATTAACAACACCATTCGTAAGAGTTTCTATTCGTAACTAGATTCGCAAGATGTGCGTTTGACTAAAATAGAAGAACAAATATTGCGCAAAACAGCAATGGTCACCTTGCCATCATTAATCAATGACACAATAATGCAATGTTCAATAGAAGAACACAAATTGCTCTTGAGTGGTTTAAGTCTTTCGTGTCCAAGGTAACTCTGCTAAGGTGATTCTGCATTGGTGCATTAAATGATTTGTTTTTTTTTACAAATTAAAATCCAGAATAAAAATTACCTAGTTCTTCGCTTGGTACAAGTTTCGAGGCGATGGAGCGCATTGCAATAAACGAAGTACCGTTGAAAATTTCCACCAATGCGCCTGCAACATAAACATAAACAATTAAATATTAAGCATGGAATAATATACAAGAAAATGTCAACGTAATAAAAGAATAAACGAATAAAAACTTTACAATACAAAAACAAGTAATTATTTTCATTTGGTTGACTAAATGTTTACGCCGATTTTATTCAACAAAAGAAATATTAATGTTAATTGTATTTCATAATACTCGTTAAATCATAAAACTGGTTTTTAAAAATAAACTTAATTATTTGCATGTCCAGACAATTTTGTAATTTTATTGTTTATAATTACATGAAATCAATTGTAGATAAAGGTGAGTATTAATTAAATGTTTAATAAACAGAAAATATAAACATTTATGCTTACCTAGGTAGAAAACTAGTGAAGTTTTGGCAAAAGCATAAACAAAACTTGAGAGTACTTTGCTCGTGCATGAAATGACTCCGATGATGGCATCGTCAATTTTGAGGAAGTGGCTGAAGAATCCCACCGACACGGACGTGCCTGAAATTTAATTCTCATGTGAGTTTTTATTTTGACTGGTTTGAAGGTCACCTAGAAAATATAATTGTAAGCAGATTCGTTTACTTTCGAAACATCTTTTTTGATATTTTTTGAATAGCGTAGAGAGAGTGAAACCAAATTGAGCCATAAATATTTAATTTAAATAATTACCAATTAAACTTGTGATCATGTTATACGTCGAGAAGATGCTGTAGTCCAGTTCGTCCCAATTAAATCGAAAACGAGTAAAAAGATATAAAACCACCATTTCACCTAGAAATAGAAACAAATTAAAGCTTACATTTTTAATGGTTTTGTCTGTTTTATAATAAAAGAAAAAATATAGGTTTTTTTAATTTTTTTTTGGTAAAATTAAATTTTTGATTTTAAAATTTTCAAAAAATTAAATTTTTTTTTTTTGCTTAAACGATACTTTAGAGTCATAAAAATATTATGCCGTTAGATTTATATAGAAAAATTAATTTTAAAGTGTTCAATTTTTGATTTTACCACAGCGCCTGCCATAGGATTAAAGCGGGCATTAAAACTTTAAACGCTCATATCTCAATACTGCTAAATTTTTAGCTAAACTAAGAAGTAACTCATACAATTTTAAACCGAATGACTTGAAATTTTGTATATATCTTGAAAAATACATTGTCTATTAGTGTATAAAAAGTTTTATTATTATATTGCATAATTAATTAGTTATTAACAATTATATGATAATTTTCAAAGCAGATTTTTTGCTTTCCACTTTAAAAGTGTGCCGTCATCTCAAAAACGCTGTACAGCGGCCATTTTGAAATAAATCACCACAAAAAAATTACTGTAATCAGTCACTTATATGTACAATAAAATAAGGTTACTGTAATTTTGTTTAATTTTATAGTATTTACAAGAAATCCCCAAGAAGTCGTGTTTTACAGTTTAAATCTTTAAAGTTAGCAATTAATTTGTGTAACTTTGTCATTCATTACATTGTACAAATTGTGAATTGTAGAATATGCACTAATGAATCGCCGGTAGTTGGTGATGTTAAGTATGTAAACCTGATCAAATCATTTGAATATTTGCATATTTGCGCGTTTACTCGTTTCTGTGTTCGCTAACTTGTCGACGAATAGTCACGCGCAATTCGAATTTGTGCAATAATTGGAAAGTTACTGTTACACATAATTACTCGTCATTAATGTGTTATGAACACACGAGCGACCTATGTAATCGTTTGCATTTTTCTCAGATAAATCCACCGAGTTTGTGTCATAAATTTAACAAAATCACATGCGACAAAAACTTTAAAAAAAAATTTTTGTTGAAAATTTAATAAAAACAAGTACAATCAATTAGACGTTGGCACTCTTCTATTTTTCTTCTTCTATTTGAAATTTTTATCTATTTTATAGTTATATATTATAATACCTTCAAATTTACATCATAAATAATTAACTATTTCAGGGAATTTAAGGAAATATAAGACACTCATAGAAATATTTGATTCTGTTAATTCTGGTTACTAATTTTGAAGAATTGTCTTGAAAGAATTTAAAAACAAACAATACAAAAATTAATAACAAAGTAAATGTAAATGTGTGTCTAAAATATGTCAGTAAAACTTTCTTATATTTCTGATATTGTAAACCATTTGTCAATTTTTTTGTTTAATCAATGAATAGTTAAAATGTTTAATAATTTACGTTACAGTTTGATTTTGAAGAAATTTAAGTTTTAAATAATAAATTATGTCAATACTTTTAAGTTTAAAAGTTCATCATGCTAATAATAATTTAATAAAAAAAACTAACGAATTCGCCTGTCAATCAAACTCAATTTAAGCAATAAATTAAAATGTATACACCTATCAGTCATTAAATAAACATTTAATGACATAATAAAAAAAATGTTTTTTTTATTGTAAAAGTACCGTTAAGTGTTTTTTGTGTGTCTACCAAAAAACAGTTATTTCTCAAATTAATACTTGATAAAAAAAATAAGCTAAATTAAAATTCATTACAAATGACGAATAAATAATTGTAAAAGTAGGCAACCCACAGTGCATTCTGCTAACTTTCAAGCGACAGATGTATGTAAAGTAGTATACTTAGTGCTAACTGTCAATGTACTTAAAATTAATTTGTTTGTAAATTAAACTGTTTTACTGTGGGTTTCCTGCTTTGGTATTACTTACATTTTTTGTTAATTGTCACGTTTGTGAACATGTCAATCAACGTAAAATAAACAAATAATGAATTGGCGTTTTAATCGCACAGAAATGTTGTAATTGTCAATACAAAACAATAGAAAATGTATATAAAACGTATAAAATTCCTGTAAGCAATAGTTCCGATTGTGTCCTTGACAATCAACAACATTCCAGTATTGTAACAAATTAATTGCATTTTCTTCGTTTAAATTATTTTATCGTGAAAAATAGTTACATAACCCAACTCAATAAAAACCACAATAATCACAATCAGTATAATTACAATTACGTAACTTAAATGTAAGTTTTCTCATTTATCATTAAATTTTGATTAATTTTTAAATTATATACACTTACCATGCATTGGACCAATTACAACCATGACAACCAACATCAATAACATCACTTTAATCTTCCTATTGTTCTCTCCTTTCTTGAACGCCACCCTAAACGTATCCCCGATGTGTTTGATGTCAAAGAAATCTCGCAGGAACGCGCACGGCTTGTCACTCAGCACGGGCACATCAACTTTTTTTGTTTCTTTAATATTGTAATACCCGTACAAGAAAGCAATCACGTACATCACTGCGGAAATGGAAAAGACACCATAGAATCCAATTTTCTTGAATAAAATCCCACTCAAAGCTAACCCAACCGGAATACCCAGCGAACAGAAAACATTCACAACTCCAATTCGTAGCGTGCGCATTTCCAAGTTGGTAACGTCGCCGATATAGCTGAATATCCCCATGAACATTGTGAACCAACCCCCCGTCAATGCGGGGAATATCGCTTCAATGACAGCGTTCACTTCCATTGGTAGTTCATAAAAGAAATATGTGCATAACATTAAACCAATTACAGTGATGAACTCTCCGATGATTGGTAATAACATGCAGGGTTTTCTCAACCCCCATCGGTCAGACCATGATCCCACAAAGAGGATTAAGAATGCGGGAAAACCGCTTTGGAGTATCGTTTTCCACACGGTCATAGAAGCAACGAGTTGTTGAACTTCGGCTTCTTCTCGAGTATAGTTTGCTGTATTACGAGCACTTAGAGCATCGCAGATCTCATCTGAGTATGCAAGATTTACACGACAAGCTTTTTCTATACTGAGATTTTGGACAGCAAGACCAGCAAACACGCAGGGCATTATATAGCATGCTATCATAGGTTCAACGGTGATGTTGGCTCTAATATAGCCGAATCGTTCATCCCAACACATATCTTCCCAGTTTTTTGTTTCTGTCGCCATTGAATTGTTGTTATTCAGTGCTTGGGATTTTTCGTTATTTTCAGTGTTTGCGTTGTTTATCGCGTTCATGGCGCGATTATTCGCATAGTTCTCATTGTTCTGAGCTTCTTTTTCCTTTTCGGAAGCAGTGCTGTTGATTGTCGTCGTCATGGCTTGAAAAGTTATTGAACTGATGAGCAACAAAACCTGCAAAATAAAACAATGAAAAATTTTATAGTAAATCATTAAAATAAAGTTAAAAATAGAAACAATTAAAATAACTAAGGTTGAACAAACTAATTATTTTTGTTCGACAAGAAAAATAAACAAATACTTCAAGCAAAATTATTAACATTTGACAGTTTGTAGTAAATATTTCAATGTGTGTGAGTCCTAATCATTGATTAGTTAGCTTGTGGTCAAAAATCATCTTCAGTAAGACTGTCTGCAATCAAACAAAACGCAGTGTAAACAAAATGTAAGTACACAAAACGCATACGGCGTGAAATAGCGCCGTGCGCAGGAATGCGGAATCTATTTGTTGCTAACGCCTCAAGAGACCACAGCCAGCGGTGCTTCTTCAACTTCTTCGGCTTCTGCAAAGCGCGCGCGTTCTCTTCCGAGAAGCAAGCCACGAAGTAAAACCAACAAACCCGGTGCAATGCAATGTGCATTTTGTCGGTTGTTGGGCCGAGGTTGATTCGTGATGCAAGAGAGGTATCGGCCATTATGGCCTTCCTGAGTAATAATAACCTACACATAGTGTGCGCTTCGTACATCCAAACGAATTCCTGTTCTTTGTTTACGTTTGAAATACAACAAGCACGTAGTAAACGGTAGTTAGCTATGTGCGAATTTTCTGCCTTTGGCATTTGAGCAACGCGCCTTTGGGAATTCAGAATCGGTGAAAAACCATTGGAATTATTCAACAATAATCATGTTTACATTTTTAGTTTTAGATTATGACCGGAAAACGCTTCTAAGTTGTATTGATACTCAAAGTTATTTGTTTGTTAAACCTGTTATCTTTATTACCACGTTTTCTTTTACATCCAGCTTCCTGTGATTTAAACTTTTATTTCAATAAGTGTTTTGTTCAATGTATTTCTATATTTTAATTTTACAAAATTCTTACAATTTCTAAAAAAATGGTTAAGCTTTACTAGATTGAAAATGTGTATGCATGAGTTTCGACGTCGGAAACGCCTAAAATTTTAAAATTAATGATAACCGGTTAGATTAAATCCAACTCGACTATAGTGTCATTTCCAATACGCTTTTCGAACGTTGTCGATTTTCATTACATTACAATTACAAAATACTTTCTATTTTAAACGCTCACGCACGTATGCGTAAAGATTATTAAGTTTGTGACAAACAAAACAAACAAATCATCATCTTGTTACTCTTTTTTTTAATTTAAAAACAAAATACTTTGATTACTCCTGTTTTTAAGTTTTAAACACACTAAAATGTAAGTTATACTCCAAATTTTCTTATTTTTAATACAAAACTTTAAACAAAACTATAAGATTTTACTTTATTATCAATAAATAAAAGCATTATCATCAGCGAAAACCAAACAAAGTAAATTTGTCATTTTTTTAAATAAAAAAACCAAACGTTTATATTAAACATATAATGTTGTTTACATTTTTTTAATAAAACGTTCTGTTAACGCTACTTAAAGTTGTTATAATTGTTAAAATTTCCGCGATTCGTGTAAACTAACAACAAGGTTTATGTTAGAACAATTACAAGTATTAATATTTTTATTCGTTTTATTTTGTTAGTTATATAATTATGAAGGACAAATTATATGCTGTAATTTTGTTTCGAATGTGCATTTTCCATGATTCTTTTTTATCTAACGTAATAAAAGGTCCATGAAACCAACTACACATAAATACCCGTCAACGTTAGAATATTGTTTGTGACTACATGCCAATCCTACAAATTATTTTGTTACCGTGCAAATGTTGATAGATGAGTGCGTTGCGCAATTATTTAACGCGGATGTGAAGCGCTGTAATTTGCAACCTCAAGAACTCAAGAACTCACAAACATTTGCTTTGGCTAGAGTTTATTCATAGGGTGTTACAAGTTAAAGAACAACAAATATCTAACGGTTACTATCTGAAGCCTTAGAACTGTCAAATATTAATTAACGACAGATAATATTAAAATAAAAACTAAAAAAATTAGTTATAATTTTTAATAAGAATTATTGACTTGAACCCGTACAATTATGTGTACAAGTGGAAAAGTCACAAAAGTGTTTACTACACAATTTAGTAAATTTAGAAAAACGTAAAGTCAACCCCTATATGAAAAAAAGTGCTTTCTTCATTGATAGATGGCACTAGTAATTTGTTAGATCACAAATATGCCGATGAATATTTTTTTTTGTGGCTGTATTATAATTATGTGTTTATGTTCAGTTTATTACCTTATTAAACTAAAATGTCAATTTTTTTAAGATGATTATACTAAACTATAATTTATAAATAATTATAATTAACGATTGGTGGCCACAACAGGTTGTTCCGCTTGGTTTCGCGTATTGTTGTTCGCGTTATTTCTATTTATTTTTTTAGGTATAGGTAGGGCAATGAAATGCATTTATCTGAAATGAATAAACGTACACATAAATTCACAATTATTTTTTTTGTCTATTTGCCGAGTAATCATGATTAATTTGAACACTAACAGTGCAACCATCAGCGACAATACCGAAGAAGACCTTGAAACAAAATTGGTTTCAATGGTTTCACGAGTTTCAATTTCGATTGTGAATAAAAGTAGCTATCCAACAAATCATGTTAAAATTGCATCGCGCTGTTTCATTAAACAATTTCATTATGTATTTACAAAGATGGCATGACAATAGACAATTATTAGTCTAATCAAAGTTATTAGTTTACTATTTAATTATATGGTTTCTTTTGCAAAACATAGAAATTCTAATATTTGTTATAAAACCTAAGATTATAAGTTATCTGAAATTTTCTTGAAATAACTCAACATTTTTGATGATAAAAAAAAGTTAGTTCTTACAAAAACATAAATATCTATGATTCCTAATTAAAATAACAAAAGATGTTTAAAGGTAATTAATGTTGTTTATAATTAGATTATAAACATTGTATGTTAGTAAAATTTTTTGATAAAACTCCCCGTTACCGATAAAATTGTAAAAATATGTCGGTAATTTACAATCAAAGTTTTTAGTGATTTCTGGGACAAAAACCCAAAAAACTAAGATTTCTAATTAAAATATCAAAAAATGTTTATAACAAAAGTTGTTCACAGTTAGATTATTAACATTTTTTAATAGTAACATTTTTTAATAAACTTCCCCGTTTCTTCTAAAATCGCAATAATATGTCAACAATGAACATCAAAAGCTTTAGCGGCGATTTTTTGTGAAAAAACCAAAAAACTAAGATTTCTAATTAAAATATCAAAAATGTTTATAACAAAAGTTGTTCACAATTAAATTATTAACATTTTTTGTTAGTAACATTTTTTAATAAACCTCCCCATTTCGGCTAAAATCGCAAAAATACGTCAACAATGAACATTAGAAACTTTAGTGGCGATTTCTGACAAAAAACACAAAAACTATGATTTTTAATTAAAATATTAAAAAATGTTTATAACAAAAGTTGTTCACAGTTAGATTATTAACATTTTTTGTTAGTAACATTTTTTAATAAACCTCCTCGTTTCGGATAAAATCGCAATAATATGTCAACAATGAACATCTAAAGCTTTAGCGGCAATTTTTTGTGAAAAAAACCAAAAAACTAAGATTACTAATTAAAATATCAAAAATGTTTATAACAAAAGTTGTTCACAATTAGATTATCAACATTTTTTGTTAGTAACATTTTTTAATAAACCTCCCCGTCTCTGCTAAAATCGCAAAAATATGTCAATAATGAACATTAGAAACTTTAGTGGCGATTTCTGATAAAAAACACGAAAACTATGATTTCTAATTAAAATATTAAAAAATGTTTATAACAAAAGTTGTTCACTATTAGATTATTAACATTTTTTGTTAGTAACATTTTTTAATAAACCTTCCCATTTCGGATAAAATCGCAAAATTACGTCAACAATGAACATTAGAAACTTTAGCGACGATTTTTGATGAAACAAAACAAGAAACTAAGATTTCTAATTAAAATATCAAAAAATGTTTATAACTAAAATTGTTTACAAGTAAATTATAAAGTTTTATGTTAGTAACATGTGTGATATTACTCCCAATTTCTGCTAGAATCACCGAAATATGTAAACAATCAATAATGAATAATTTAAAAGCGATTTCTTGTACATAATCGTAAAAATATGATTTCTAATTAAAATATTAACAAATATTCCTAACACAAGTTTTTTCTAAAGACCTAATCTACATGTTATCTTTGTAACATCACTAAAATTGCAATTGGCAATAATTTCTAATGACCTATTATAAAATAATAAAATAAAAATTAAGGGAAAATAATTTTAATAAAATAAACATGTTTTGACTTACACTTTAACTCATATAATTAATTGTTCCAACTTCCAAGTTGCCAGTATTTAACAAACACAAGTTGTTTTAATATTGAAAGACGGATTAAGATTGTAATATTTTAATTAAACATACCTACAACATTTAATTGCTCAGCATTTAAAAAAGAACGATAATAATATTAATTTAATATCACTTTTGTTTGTATGACGTTTAAAGCGACTACTTTTACTTTTCTTTTTATAGCACGACGCGTAGCGAAACAATGGGATGTGACCGCGCGACTTTCGATGGTTAGACTCGCGACGAGCTGGAGGAGAGTTTTCCGCAGCGGAAAATGATGCCGCAGACGATGGCGACGGACTCAACGGACTCGACTTAAGCCAGAGCTGGTGCGCGTTCACGACGGTACGGTAATGAGCTGAACACGCGCGATGCCGCCGATACGTCCGCGTCGATTATTTTATTTCGTTCGTTTCGCGGCGCTATGCATGCTATGCCTCTGATAAAATCCCACTAGCGTCGAAGGCGGCCGGCACTACCATCGTCGCGGCCACCATTACTTTACGATTTACCGTCGATTGTCATCGACAAAAGTTTGAACAACTTCCCAATCGTTTTTCAAACAACTCTACTTATTACTACTCGAAATATGAAAAAAAATTATACTTTATTGGTTTCGCCATAGATGGCGTTATTAGTTCTTTAAATTTGCTGTCAAATATTTTTTTTAACGCAGAAATTATGTTATTGGGTATGAATAAATGTATAGAATTATAGATAATAATTATGTATATAATATTTATACTTTAAACTAGAGAATTAGACAATAAATCTTGGTAAAGTTAATATAAAATATTTTGTGCAAATTAAGCAAGAAAATGGCAATATAAAAATGTTATTTCTTTCTTCAATAAGTGACAACTACACCCTCCAAAAAGTAATTGTATTCCTGTTGTCATACTCCCACAATAAATTCCCAAACCTAAGTATTTTTAATTACCTTTTGGGTAGTTGAGAAAAAAATGTTATAACCTCAATTTAAACAACTAAAAAACTTTATTTTAAAAGTCGAAATGTACACCAAAAAAATTTACTCCTTTTTACACTCATTTCATGTTTTTAAAATGACCAAAGTTAATTCACTATTAAACTATTAAATTAAAATAATTAAATTAAAAATTAATGCACCACTACTTCACTTAACTTTCAATCACTTTGACATTCGACATTCATCATGCGATCCACACGATCGGTATCGTGATTATCTATGATTATCTAAGTTTTCCAGTGTACAAAAATAATCTTGTCATTGTATATTCAAAAAATTCCAAGAAAATAAAAAAAAATACAAAATATAGAAATTTGAACTTACCTTCAATGATAATGAATAATAGACAATTATATTTATCACAAACTTTTACCCAAACACAAGAAATTCTCGTAAAATTCCATACGCATGCGCAGCATCGAGATTCATCATATAATTAAACTCAACGGAAGAAATCTTTCGACTTGACCAACAATCACGCTGCATTGTGGCAAGATTGGTCACGATAAACAGCCAAAGAAGTTTGGTTCGATGACAATGTACACATGACGTGACGATAATGCAATAATGCGATAATGCAATTTTGCACTCGACCACACGCGCACAGAATTAAATCAGTACATACCACATATTGTTGTTTTTATCATTATTTTATCATTAACAATTGCTTCGGTTTTAGTATAACAGAAAACAACAATTTTGTGATTTTTTTTTACCAAAAATTTTGATCACTTTTTGAAATTTAGTAACAAAAAATTTTTATTATTTGGTGGACATGTTCTTTTTGTATAGTGTTGTGTTGTGGTACATTCGGTTGAAGTTTTAGTTTGGTACTAAATTTAGGGTCGAGAAGTGATGATCAAAATCGCGCACGACGTCGGCGGTGACGCTGATAATGAGTTATGATCATGGTTTAGCAGTGTTGGGAGATGTTGGGAAGCGGTGGCAATTGTCATTTGTCGGCCCATACTTGAACGCACTGAATGCACACGAGGGCCGGATTGTGAATTTAATTTGCAAAATTGCGTTTACCAATTTGTACAATGACAAATGTCAAGATTATCAAACGATAATCTTTCCATTTGTGTTTTATTGAAAATGCGTATCAAATTATTATTTTGCTTCTTTTGTTTTTTATCTGAGATTTAAACAGAACTCTCGGAACAACTGCAGTTACTTTGGTACTTCACCAAAAAACAAGAAAGTTTTTAAAAATATCAAAAGCAAAACAACTTTTTACTAAAAAAAAAAAATTATAAGTATCACCAATTAGATTATTTAATTGATTATCACATTAAATTTTAATTTTTTAAACCTGTGACAGATGATTTAGTAAAACATTGCAGAATGTGCGGTTTTTACACTAAAAGTAATGAAAAACAAGTGTTACATAATTAATAATTAATTAACTATTAGTATAAAACAATTATTAGCAAATGGAAAGTTTAATCATTTTTTTTCATTCAGTTCTAACGATTAAATCCGAAGATATTTATGATTTTGTATAAATATTTTTATTAAAATACAGAAAAAACTGTTAATTATTTAAATCGGATAATTGTTGTCTTTAGAAGTTAATTTATAGTAATATTCCTTTCTAAAATATTAATTTGTTTATCAATTGTGACGTCACATTAACAATTTTTTGTAATAAATTAAAAACAACCCTTAAAATCCATTAAAAACCCAAATAAAATCAACGTTTACAAAGTGAATAAATAAAGTCTTTTGATGGATTCTTAAATAAATTAATTTGTACTTCACATTAAACATATACATTAGATCTATAGTCGTCATATTTCTCGGTAAGGACAAACCAATCAACCAAAAAGCTTTTATTTTATCAAGTTTCAAGGAATCGTCCGCGAAACGTCACCACTACCAACGAAACGTTCATTCGTGATTACGTGCCGCTGACGGAAAGAGGAAAAGTGCAATTAACACGAATACATCAAGACATTCAAA
This sequence comes from Atheta pasadenae, assembly GCA_030264155.1. Taxonomy (NCBI): domain Eukaryota; kingdom Metazoa; phylum Arthropoda; class Insecta; order Coleoptera; family Staphylinidae; genus Atheta; species Atheta pasadenae. Next base: position 6,622 of record JARJDS010039496.1, on the reverse strand, counting down.
ACATAATGCACCAATTTCGTTAATCTAAGCCACAAAGCTTTAATACGCATGTTTAGCAAAAATTTGCACAACGAGCAGAATTTTATTGAAGTTGATTTTTAATTTACAAACATTTAAGAAAAAAAAATTAAAGTTTATTTTAATTGGTTCAACATAATTAAAAAATGATTTGTTTAATTCATGAAATTAAATGTTATTTAAACAGATGTTAATAATTTATCTTTTGTTGAGATTAGTGTGTCGAGGTGAGTGATCTATTCATTCATTTCTGCAAATTCATACCAACAATAATTTAAATTCCTGACCAATAAACTTCCAACAATTTATTCATTTTTTATAAAAAAATAATTCTTTTGGTAATAATTATATTTTTTTAGTTTGGTTCACCCTGTATAAAAAAATATTCAAAAAATTAAGTAGTATATGAAAACTTATAAAAAAATGAAATATATTTTTTTGTAAAAATTTTATTTCTTAATTTTGTTCACCCTATATATAATTTATCAGAAATATTCTTCATTGCTATGCAAAAATTGCACTTGTTGTTCACAATTTAAACATTGACAGTAGCTAAACAGTTCCTTCTTTAATAGTTCGTTTTCCGCCCTAACTTTCATGCACTCTTCAAGGATTGACATTCTCGTCGACTCCAACGCGCCAACTCTATAAAAGAAAAGCTCCATCTCTTTAAAATACATCGACTTTCTGTTCTCTTCCTCAACTTTAGTATCAGTATCCGAAGAGTCATCCGACTGAGCAGGTTGTTTATCAACCTTCATTAACATTTCACTTGGTTTCAACATCAGATAATTGCTTCCAGTTTTGATAGTATTCGACGGCGTTTGACTTAATACATCGGTCTTGGGGAGGATACTTTTCTTTTGACTGAATAAAACATAGGATGGATATCTCATTGTTTTCTCTTCCAACGTCTCAAACTTACGACAAACAGCTCCAAGCCTTAACAGCAGTGTCCCTTTTGTCGCACAGTCTTCCAAAAATTTAATTATTTCATTGCATTTTAAAGTAAGTATAGTTAGTTGATTATTATCGCTCTGTGCTTCTTCTTTCGTTTTTTTCTTTAAGGCTTTGAATATGTTATCGTAATGATCTTTCTCGCTTGTTAGTTCTTGTATTTTTTTGTTTTGGCAAATCTCCATGATTTCTTTTTGTGTATGGAGAAATTTGAGAGTTTCGATATTACTTTGCGCTTTGTGCCAGAGGTTCTTCACTAGGTGTTGCATTTCTAAATCAGACTTGTCGAAATCTTGGACTTCTTGTTTCCGCCGTAGGACATCATCTCGATATTTCGCCATAAACTTATCAGCTTCGTTCCATAAATTATCGAAATATGTCCGCATTTCTTCTTTGTATTTCGCCGAAATTTCCATAAGTTTGGTGATTTCAACGTCTTGTCTTGAGAGGTTGTCACCTCTCATTAGTTTCTCCACGGTTTTGGAGTTTTCCGTCAAACAATATAGCATCGTTTTAAGGTAAGTTTCATGTTCATGATTAACGTTTACAACTTCACTTCGTTCAGCAGTAGCTGCTCGATAAAGATTCGATATCATACTAGCTGAATCATTCCATAACTGAGCGATTTGATCGTAACATAAAACAATAATACGATCAATATCATCAATGTGGGATCGCACCGAACGCGCATATTGTTCTTCAGCAGCTTGCACCTCATCGATCAACAACGAGATTTCAAAGTCTTTCGCATCAATACAACGCTCAAACTGATGCATCGCACATTCCACTTCCATCCGCATCGATGGCTCCGCAATCGACAATAATAACTTCCGCCATTGTTTTTCGTGCTTTTTGACGCACTCAGTGCCATAACGTATTTCTCTATAGAGCTGGTCGTGTTGGGTCTTGATCTGTCGGTCTTTAATCTTTTGTTTCTTAGCTTCGCGTTTCATATTTTCCAACATCTTCTTAATATTTTTCTTTTCATTCTGATCCTCAACGTTTTGCGAGCTTGATTGTTTTGAAGGCATTTTAGTAAATCCGAAAAAACGAAAAAATCGAAAGCAAAAAAAAACACAATTGTCTGACAAAAAAAAATTAATGAATAAATTTATTGACATCCATCGCTTTCATTACATTTAAATGACAATTGCTTTTATTGAAATGTTTGAAATTCTCGTGGTAAAAATGGGATCAAATTCGTCGCGTTACAATAGTATTACAACGGATGAAAAGAAACTAGTTTTGGATTCGTGGATTGAAATTCGGCCACAAATGCGCGACTTCAGTATCAGTTTGTTTCTTCAAATGATCAATGATTATCCCCATTTTGCGAACTACTGGGCTTTTAAAGGAGCTAGCGACAATAGTTTTGAACGCTTTACGTCACAGTTTATTAAAGAATTCGATTTATTAGTGATGCATCTTAACCGCCCCAATGCTCTGCAACCGATATTGTACAAGAACGCTGTCTACCACACGCCCAAGAAGATACCAAGTGAAGAATACGATCGGCTTCGGAAGTGCATCATCACTGTGATTGCGGAACATATTGGTGAACAAGCTGGAAGACATGAAACCATCGCGGCTTGGATTAAATGTATTAGTATTTGTTTCAGTTTTATTACGGAAATGGTTGAAGATTTAGGGGGTGTTCATTGAAGTTATAAATAAATAAATTATTTATATTGACTTGATTTTATTAATATTAAAAATTTATTAAAAGACTTTATAATGTTAATTTGAACGTTATTAAATATTCATTTTTTTTTAAGAAAATTATTGCAACATTTCGGCTATACAACGTTTTTGCAACGGCGTGTTTTTTATGTCAGGGTCTACAGCCGGACAAACTGCTTCTTTAATTATTGTAATTATAGAAAACCAATCATTTTTTGTATGATTCTTCATTACAACTTCTATAAAAGTACGTAGAATGTTTGAGATATATTGATTTTTGGCCAAATGAAGCACTTTTCAAAGAAAAAGTTAAAAATTGGTCTAAAAAATTGTCAGATTCTTAATAACAAATAAACTATGCAATATATTGTAAAAATACGCAAATCTAAATTACGTACATTCCAAGAGAAATTCCAAATTTCAAGTAATTTGGTTGAAAATTGTCTGAGTTATTTGTCCCGCCAACTTAAAAATAGAGTTTTGAGATAAACGCGTTTAATCCAAGACTGGCGCAGTGATAAAATCACGGCACATGTTTTTAAGCACAAAAAAAAACAAAAAAAACATTGATTTTATGAAAATTCCAGAGCGGCTAAAGAGTTTTATTGTTTTTATGTTTAATATACGCTATGATCATAAAACTAACTTAGATTTTAATTGCGTGGTGTTCTCACAACATTCCAATCAAGATGTTTCTTTTAAGGTGCGAAAAGCAATTGTTACCAGCAAAAGTTACCGGAGTAACTAAAGTAATGATTAAAAAATATATAAACACCGACAGTTGTTGACATTTATTTATCAAAAATACACACATATACAATCAAAAAATAAAAAAAACTTAAAACCATCTTATATTAAGAGATTTATAAAAAAACAATAGAAATCAATGGGTAAAAAGGATAAACATTTAACCCCCGAAGAAAAAAAAGCTTTCAAAGAAGCGAAAAAAGAAGCAAAAGCAAGAGCAGCTGAAGTACTTAAAATACAAACTCGTAATGCTGAACTGGAACGTGAAATTAAATATGGAACTGAAGCTGTAAAACTACACGAACAGAGATGGCGTAACATGTTAAAGGGCGTGGCTTTGCCTCAAATACGCAATGATTTAGAATACACATGGCACGCGTTTGAATGTGTGTTGGACTCAAAAGATTTCACTATATCTTTACTGCTTGACGAGTTAAAGCAAGCCGATGAACAATATTATATTAAAATAAGATCTCAGATTGATAACATCGACAGACTTATTACAATATACTTTGATCAAGTGAATGATCTATGGTATGAATCTAAAAAAGCCATCATGGGTTTGTTTGAAGCGGCTACCATTGAACGCAATGAAGTGCACGCTATTGCTACAGATCATGAAGATTACATGAAAACAATGCTTTATGGACAATCTTTTCGCGATAAGGAATCGAACAAAACCTTCCGAGGTGCTTACCTTGCGTCGATTGAAATGGAAAATAATAAACTTAAAGATGTCACCACGAGGCACATTCAGGACCTAACACTGATGTGGGACAATATGTGGAAGGCGGCGCAAAAGTTTCAGTCTCATTATTCAACGGAGTTTGATCAGAAGAAAACTAACTACACCGAACTGGAGGCGCTGGATGGTGAAGCTAATAATAAGATAAAAGAGAGTTGGGTAAAAATCGGCAAGAAGTACAACGAGATTAAAATGTTTAAAGCAGAAATACGCGATTTGGAGGGTGAGGATGTGAAACTGATTGAGGAGTTGGCCAACAAAAGACGATATTATGACAAAGAAGCGCTAGAGTTGAAGAAGAAGGTTCGAGAAGAGAAGGCTGTCGATAATAATAATCTGACTTTGTTGGCTATGTATAGTAATGATGTGATAGCTTGGTTGAAAGAAAATGAAACAAAAGGGACGCGGTTGCTTACAATGTCAGCCGTGTGTAGAAAATTGGAAACTGCTCCGGAAAAAACGATGGCGTTTCCTACTTATTATATGGATTTCATGGGAGTGGAAGAATCGTCGTATAAAATTGATCCTGAAGAAGACGCAACTGAATTATCAGTTGCACAGTTGAGTAAATATTTAAAATTATTTTGGAATAGAATAGGAATGGTTGAAGTAAGTCGCTACAAATTGCAACAACAATGTGAAGCTGTTCAGACGGAAAATGAACTTTTAAGAAAGAAGCTTTTTGCTTATTGTGAATGCCTTAATTGTGAACCACAAATGGAACTTTTATATAGTAATGAAGCATTGAAAAAATAATAATTTACGGAATATAACTTTACTTTTAAAACTAGTAATGAATTTGTTTATGATTTTTATAAGCGTACACACACAACAAAACATGTATGTAATTTGTAGGTTAAAAATGTTTACTCTTTGTTGGTTAGTTTTTCCTTTGTTTTCGTCAGGCCGGACAGGGCCGGACCAGGCCGGACAAACTTGTATGTATCGAGAACGGAATCGTGTGGCGATAAGAAATGTAAGACCCCAAGCTTTGATTGGCTGCTGCAACATTTGAATAAGATCAGAATAAAAATAAGAATAGTATATGTTCCAATTAGTTACAAGTTGTAACTTACAACCAAAGTTTGTGTATTCCTTTTTTGTTGGTTGTAACTTGTAACTAACCCTCAACACGTTTTTGAGCTTCAACTTTAAATTTTTAAGTTTAACTGTTAAATCATCCCCAAAGTATTTTATATTTGCTCTCAAATTTAAGCAATTTTTCGTTTTTTTATGAACACGTCGCAGAAAATTGACTATAACTTTTAGTCAAATCGTCCTAATTTACGTTTCACATTTTTGTTTTTTAGATTGCAAGTTGTTCTTTTATCCCCAATTAAGTTCCAATTAAAAATCATCCCCCAAATATTTTAATTCTGTTCTCAAACATAAGCAAGTTTTTGTTTTTTATGTACACTCGATGCAGAAAATTGGCTATAACTCCTAGTAAAATTGTTGTAATTTAAGTTTCACGTTTTTGTTTTGTAGTTTGTGAGTTGTTCTTTCATCCCCAATTAAGATCAAATTAAAAAACATCCCTTAAGTATTTTATTTTTGCTCTTAAACTTAAGCAATTTTTTGGTTTTTTGTAAACACGTCGCAGGAAATTGGCTATAACTCCTAGCCAAATTATCCTAATTCATGTTTCACATTTTTGTTTAGTAGTTTATAAGTTGCTCTTTCATCTCCAAATAAACTCAACTGTTAAATCATCCCGTAAGTATTTTATTTCTGCTCTTAAACTTAAGCAATTTTTCTGTTTATTGTAAACACGTCGCAGAAAATTGGCTATAACTCTTAGTCAAATTGTACTAATTTAGGTTTCATATTTTTTTTTGTAGTTTATGCGTTGTTCTTTCATATCCAATAATGTATAACCCTTAAATCAACCCCTAAGTATTTTATTTTTGCTCTCAAACTTTGGTAATTTTTCACTTTTTCTTAAACACGTCGCATAAAATTTGATATAACTCCTAGCCAAATTGTCCTAATTTAGGTTTCATATTTTTGTTTTGTAGTTTAAGAATTGTTCTCATATTTCCAGCTAAGTTTAAGCCCTAAACCATTACCTAAGTATTTTATTTTTGTCAACAAAACTTGGCTTCAATCACTCGAATTACATGTAATTTATTTTGATTTTATGTTGAAAAGTGCATTGGCGTGGCATCTGTTGCGGAATTTCTAAACTAAACTAACACTAAAAACATTTCTAGCAGCCATCTAGCAGCAGTCTAGCAGTGTGTAATGACTTAATACTTTTCATAAACACCGTGGCGGTATCTGTTATTAAATTATCGAATTAAAATTCATTAAATAATTAATTCATTTAGCGTTTTTATTGTTAGCGATTTTATTTTTAATAAATGTTTTAAACTTATGCGATTTCTTTATTTTTATTTATCTTACTTCTCGTTTTCAGGTTAATATAATTATTAGGTACATTATTTATTCTTTCTAAAAATACCGTGGCGGCAT
>JARJDS010039471.1:0-20813 GCA_030264155.1 Atheta pasadenae | reverse complement strand
TTAAAAATTTAGGGGTAAATCGGGCTCAAATCCAAAAATAAAAAAATACGTGTCTAATGATTTTGTTTCTAAAATATATTTCTGCAATAAAAAACATTGAGGAATAGACCCCATTAAAACAACATATCAAATATACCTGGTTTTATACATTCCTGTCTGTCATCATTCATATAGTATTAATTTCTTGACTATAATAACTCATTAGTAATCAAGGTAAAAATCTAGTCGTATTTTAACAAATCAACACTCCAGTAGCCAACTTCCAAGCACATGCCGTTTGTGTGTTTTTTTGTTTTGTTTCGGAAAAACAAAACAATTAACGCATTAGCGTTGTCCCTACGTAATATGAACGTGTTTTGTTCACGACACGCTTTTTGTTTTTACTGTTTTTACCTTTCGTCCATCACCTTTTGACGTTGGCGAGTGTTGCACAATACATGTGTACTTAGGTGTACTCGTATACAGAGGCTCATTATACTTTTTAAACGGACGCAATGTCGCCGTCCGAGTTGCGTGTGTTTCATTCTTCGGGGGTGCGCGAGCGCAGGTGTTGAAATCGTGGCTGCAAAGGTGGTTTACTGCTTTTTTGTTTTGTCGTTTGTGTGCTTAATTCATTTTCGAATGCATATGTGGTTTGCTACTCATAACACGGTAAATAACGTTAATTTATTCTTCTTTGTGATGTTAAATGCAGAACATGTGTTTTTTTAACTTTATTATTTCACAAAACAACCATTTTTAAATTTTTAGATTCATTTTATATCAAAAAACAATTGTTATTAAATTGTTTCTTGTAGCAACTTTACTTGTCTCTGTAACAACAGATTTTATTTTTGTTTTTATTCGCGTATATGGACCTTGAAAACAAAAGAATACTTTTATACAAACATTGTGGATTGGTCATACTTATAAATCTAGTTAGCTGTGAATGTGTTTTGTTTTAAACTGCAAAATAACACAATCATTTAGCAAGATTTAAAACAAAACAATGGTAAGAGTCGATTGTTTGTTTGTTAGACGCAAATTCAAGCCTTCTCCTAAAAAGAAACAAACACTAAGAAGTACAAGAAAAAAATATTTTAAACTTGTAAGTTACTGATATAATTTAATTAAAAATTTTCTAGTTAGTTTGCCAAAAGTAGTAACACGTATAATACGACATGATAGTGATGATGTGGTGCCTGTACCAAAAAGGACCTAATCTAAATCAGATCTGGAGGCGTGCAAAGCACACAAGGCGCACGCCGCCAACCAACCCCCCGCAATGATCATGTCGCCATTTAGTTTCAACCCTAAACTCACCAAATTCAACATACACACACACTAAAGCTTCAAATCGTTTCATCCAACATAATATCATATCAGTTTATACATACATACACATTTGCTTTACTCCTGAATCCATTCCCATGCTCTATACGCCTCACACATTGTACTCCTAGAGATATCTTCTGATGTACTGATAGAACATCATATAGCTAGATATATCCATCCCCTGGTACCATTTTGGCATCTCGCATTTTGTCTTTGTATCGCATACACAAATTGTATATACCCCATGCTTGGGTATTTGATATCTGGTTCTGCGCTGATCCTAGTTAGTGGTTGCATGAGTTTGTCGTGATGGTGGTTGTGTTGGTAGTATCGGTGTCATTGGTGTTGGTCCTGCGGTGATGCGCGAGATATATGCACGGGTTGTCGTGGGGAAGCCGATGAGATAGCGGCTGTGGAGGGTGCGCACATACAGAGAGCTTCGGTGGCGGCAGCGGTGGCTGCAGCCGTGCGTAGAGCGTCAGTCAATTGTCACCGCGCCGGATGTTGCATTGTGCACTCTGCGCCGGAAACGAGCGCCATGCAGCCAGAATTCAAATGTTTTCGTCCTTCCCCCACGTTTAATGCCGTCGCCATCCAATGTTCACCGCGTCCTTCAGGCCTTCGAGCTTGTACGCACGCTTTTGCCAGGGTTCGTCCTTTTCGATTTGTGATTTGCTTGCTGGTACTATACAGAAAAGCAAATGTTATGTAATTTGGAATATTTTAATTACTTACTAAACTTTTAGAGAATTGTTGTGTATTTATTATAATATTTTGTTGTATTTGTATACATTTTTATATACGTCATATATAACATATCCAAAGCCAAACATTGCTTGGTAAAGAAAAATGCGAATGACACAATTCTTTCATTTGTTTGTTTTTAATCTATAGTTAGTAAAACAAAATTTAGTAAGCTGTGAAACCAAACCAGTACATTTAATGTTGTGTTTGCTTTTTGTTTTTTTTCAAAGCAATCTTGATTTTCTTAAATACATAACAAACAAAACAAAATCTGTTACTCTGTTGAAGTCAACAAAATTTCAGTTCAGGTACAAACATCTACTAAAAGAGTGAGTGATACTTTAAAGAATTATTCGAAAAATAATAAAAAATAATGTAAGTACCCTCCCTTATTTTATCCCTCAAAACATCAATATTAAATTAAGACATGATTGTGTAAAACCATAAACATAGCCATGAATAAACAAACTTTTATCTAGATCACATCAACACATTTACATACACGCTGCTCCCAGATTCAATGACACCGTGAACATCAACTACAAATGATTCATGTGCCCTCCGTGTAATATATGTTTGGCGATATCTTTTTATCGCCACACACATCAACCCTATACGTACTACTAACCAGTAACTACTACACATAACTAGAAACACGGGCGTGAGACTAATGCATTATTTGTAATGGCAACTCCACTAGTAATACACGAATGTATCATTTCTAGCATTGTGTGGTATCACGTCCGTTTGATTCTAGTACAACTCAACGAAATGCAATCTGTAAACCAAACATGAACACACAAATTCATCTTCGTACGAATCGTACGAATTTCAGTTTCAAATAGTACCCCAAAATAAATTCAAATACAAACACACAGAATTATAATATGAATATGAATTGGAGATTTTGATGTTGATTGTAATTGTGTATGTTGTGTTGCAGCACAGTAACTAACCATAGAGAAACAATCTGATGACGATGAATGGATGACAATGCAATTTATTTATGACAGTAAAGAGTGACCGGCCAGCCACTCACGTAATGGTAATGGTGATGATGTAGGGTAATTATTTTTGTCAACTACACCGAATAATGAGCTTTAGCTACATTATCAATGTTTAATATCAACATGCTTCAATATCCTTTGATATAATAATAGGTATGTATCAATATAGTTTGTATATATCGTGGGAATTTAGTTAATTAAATTATTTTGGATTAATTTATTTAATATAAATCGAATTTCAATCCGAGATGACAGAATTGTACTTTAATTTTTTACATTTTAATGTAGATAATATTTTATGTGTATGTTGGGTTGCCTATAATGAATGTATATATATATTTTTTTTAAAAACTAAATAATTGCTGGAAATTAACAAAGGGTTTTGTTTGTTTTGTTTAAAAAATTGTTATTTTGTTTATTATACACACATATTGCTTGTGTTTTAATGAAAACTCTTTTGTTTTACAAACAATGAGTAATAAGTACTTCATTATCTTGTTTTTTTTTATGTAATGATTGTTTTGTCTTGTAGAAAGCAATATAATTTCAAAATTATGCAAACAACGCAAACGAGACATGACTTATTGCATCTTTTCTTTTTATGATTTTTTTTTTGTGCTCAATTTCGCCCCTATTTCCATTTTCTTGCCGACTTTTTGTTCATTTTTATTCCCGTTGAGCCGTTGTTCTTCTGACATTCTTGCTATTCTTCTTTTATACATTTTTTATGCCATGCCTTCTTTGCATTAAGCAAGCACGAGCGCGAGTCCTGTCGTTTTTCCCCAACGTTTTGCATTTCCATCCCTTTATTATTCTCCATTCTTTACGCTTTATTTTGTCGTATTGCCGACGACCCGCCCTTGTATCATTAAGAATTTTTTCTCAACCGTGCCGCTGGTCCTGCCCTTTGCGCTGTTTTGCGCTGCTCCTTTTTTGGCTTTTGTTATCCCTCGACTGCAGAGCCGAAAGGTTTTATTTCATTGTATTCAGAAGAAAGAGGAGCATAATTACTTTGAAGGGGGTTAAATTGTTCTTTGATAAATTTTACATATTTTTATACTTTCTTTGATAATTTAATTTATTCAATTTAAACTTAATTTTAATATTTTTGAGTAATAAATGAGTAAACATTTTGATTTGGTTTGAAACATACTGTATTATAACTAATGTAGAAATTTGTGCGCGCGTGAAAATCGTTTGCTCGCGCCTCGCGCTCCCTTTTAATTAAGCGCCGGCCATTATCGCATCGTCGACCCATTTCCGCGGCCTTTTTCTCGCCGCCCCCGCAATTCACCACAGTCATGCCTTAACTTTTCAACTCATGAGCGTGCGTTTAACGTTTGCCTCTTTGCTGTGCTAATTAATGAGATAGCACTCGCCAACACTTTTGAAACTGATTTTTTTAAATTTTTTTTACAGATTTTTTTGGTTGTTTTAGTTCCACGATGGTTTGGATTGAGAAAAGGAAGAAAAATGCTAATTACTTTTTCGTTTAGCTTAAAATTATATGATTCACCACTAAGTATGCAAAGTTTGCTTTAATTAATTTTTTAAATTGTAAACTTAAAATCTAAAAATATTATGTTCCAACGAAAAGTTTAAAAATTATTAATAACAAAAGCTGCAGCTTTTTACGATTTTTAAACTTAACTCAAAAAGATAAAACAATTTTGATTTTATAGCAATGAAAGACCAAAGTCAAAAAAACTTTGAATTCGTAAATTATTAATTTTTGATTGAAATTTCAAAAATTGGTGTAAATTTAATGTGTTTTTGACTTTTGTAAGATATTAAAATATTTTGGTTTTGTAGTGTTACATGTAACGACATCTATGGTTGATATTCAGTAATAAATGTATTGATTTTGTGAAAAATAAAGTTTCAGGGTAGGTAAGGGTAGATTTCCTCTTCCCTGCATGAAAATAAAAGATCTCCCCCGTTTGAGAACGATTGTGGGCGCAATTGCGTGGGTAGATTGTTAAAGGGTATACCAGATGGCAGCAGCGTAAATCCTGCGTAAAATCACCCAACTATTGATTTTCCCTTTTTGCGTGCGCGACTCTTGTGCTCGCAGGAGTCGCGGCGTACGGTCTGAATCATGCGCCCCCGCCACACGCTACACGCCGTCCGTCCACCCACACAAATTCACACCCCAACAAACCGAAACTTTTCCGAGCGCCCGAACAACTCGTAGTTTAGTCACGCCAACTTTCACGCGGCCAAAACGCCACCCAAGCCTAGACTCCATCCACATCGTCTCCAAAAAGCAAAACGCAAACAGTGAAAGCCACCAAAACCGCAAACAATATCAACACAAATTATAATTTACTTCTGCAAAGCGGATGCGGAAGAAAAAATCGTGAAAGTTTTGCGGAAGCGACAAGGTGTTTTCCCACATCAGTGTTGGTGTACGGGCGCGCGCGACTCGCCACGAATCGAACTCGTAAGCCATGTGCCGTAATAAATGACGTCAGAAGCGCCGCGGCGCTCACTTCGGCCATGATGTCCGGACTCGTCCTCAGCCGCTTCGATTTTCCGCCGCCGTCGTCGCGCGTAAACCGCCACTAGAGCGTACTCTTCGTTGTGGGTGGCTTACCCTCTACTGCAGGCAGGTGGTGTTTAGTGCGCGGATGTGATTATGCCACCGCAGTGGCAGCAGTTGCAGCAGCAGCGTTCGCCCATCGTTTGTGTTGTGCCCGTCGCGATGGCCGCCGCCGTTGCCGCCGCCAACACCGTCGTCAGAACGTAAACCCGCCGGGCGGGAGTGTGCACGCCGAACGTCTTCGGCAGCCGCCATCGTGCACCACCACCACCAGGACCACCCCCACGGCGGCGGGCGCCACCGCCACCGCGGTAGCAGCGCCCCAAGAACCATGGTAGGCATGGCGAACATGGAGGAACACGAACGGAAGGTGGTGATGGAGTTCTGCCACTTACTGGAGAAGTCTAAGCAACTATTCAATGGACTTAGGTAAATTATTTAGAAAAACAATACATTCATCTCATTACTATTCCTATATCATCCCTATATTAATACTAAATAATAATTACTTAATCATTTATTGTTTCATTTTTAAAATTTTCATGCATTAATTCATTTAATGTTTATATTAAGATTTGAAGTTAATCTTAAATTTATATTTGGTTAATGTTATTATTTTGATTTTCTTTGTATGTGTTTCGTGTTAACTTGGGCTCGTGGTTTTTATTTATTCACGTCCAACACGAATATTTCACGTGCTAGAACAGCACGCAATGGTGAAGGCGCCGGGCTTTCTGAACGACAGCAACACGTTTATACAATTAACGAGATCGCTCACCGGTTCACCGCACACTCAAGCGTCGTAAAACGCTACAATTGCCACGATCGCCATGAATTTTGAACACGTGTCGTTGGCACCCTCATTTAAAACTAAAGAACACTTAAATTAACACATCAAATATATGTCTCAATAGAACCTCAACATTTTGCGCGCTTAAATCAAATCAAACTCCACGTTCCAGTCATCGAATTCGATCAAATTTAATATACCTACACTTTCAACTTACGTTCGCGGATTGAATTAGATTGATTTAGTATTTACCATAAATCATGTTTGATGCCGTGCTTTGCATCTCAGACTTGAAGAATTCGATGATTGCGAAAAGCACTGGAGCGTTTGATGTTGTGAGGGTTTGAACGAAGCAAGAGATAATTTGTTGATTCGCCCCCGTGTGTTTGTCTGTCGCTCGCAGGGATCTGCCCCAGTACGGCCACAAGCAGTGGCAGGCGTACTTCGGCCGAACTTTCGATATTTACACGAAACTCTGGAAGTTTCAACAGCAGCACCGACAAATATTGGACACCAAGTACGGGCTCAAGCGATGGCAAATCGGAGAGATTGCATCGAAGATCGGACAGCTCTACTATCACTACTAGTAAGTTTTCTAATCGTTTGTTTCCAATAAACTAAGCAAAAACAAATAACTAGCAAATAATAAACAAAAAAACAATAGTTATTTGTATTGGCTTGTTTCGGTTTAAAACAAAACACTAACAGTTAAAATATTTGTTTGTTTTCTTTGTAATGAAAGGAAAACAAACGAAACGTTTTGGTTGAAATCTAGATAGCCAATTCTATAACTCTAATTCATTTTTTTGTTTCTTCTTCTTCCAGTTTGAGAACTAGTGAAACGAATTACCTAAACGAGGCGTATTCGTTCTACGCCGCCATTAGGGGACGAGCTTATTATTCGCGCGCCGCTAAGGAAGACAGGTACCAGCCATAAATCACGCATTGTTTCAACAGAGATCGAATTCTTCGGCACTGGCATAATGAGATTCTAAAGAAATATCAACCTCAAACTGTTATTTCTATCACCCCAGTAAAGAAAATCGCATCTCTGGAATAATCATGCCCATATTCAAATTATAATGCCTATTCGTGTGCATCAACTTGCTAATTGCCCCTTTTCGGCCCACAGGTCCGAACTGATGGTGAAAAAGCTACGGTACTATGCGCGCTTCATCGTCGTTTGTCTGCTGTTGCGTCGCATGAAGCTAGTTAGAGAGTTAATAATAGAATTAGACAGACATATCGCCGACTATACGAGCACCTACGAGCCGGACGACCAGATCGAGTGGAGCCTCGTCCTCGAAGAGATCAAAGGCTTCATCACGGCCGACTCGTTAGTGTCGGTTCTGCACGCCGACACCAATCCGATCGTGCTCTCGCATAGGTGAGCCGAAACTAAACAAAAACAACAACCCCAAATTATGAACCACTCTAACTCCCAACTTCCCAAAACTCATCTTCAACTCAACCCATCGATGAGTTGAACCAGAAATAAACTCAGGTATCTGTGAAATGTGATCCGATAATAATGTTGGGTTGGTTTGGTTTGTAGATTAAGTCCACTAACAACGCCACCAGTAGAAAAATCACAGTATATGACGTTGACACTTCAAGAGATTCTTATTGTGGGGAGTTCATCGGAGCAGGTCAAGTTTTCCGAACTGACGATGGATATGTTTAGGATGATTCAGACGTTGGAACGGGAACCGCAGGAAGATTATAATCACATTTATGATGCAAGTCCTGCGCCTGGTAGAGCACCGTATGGCGTACCCGGAAGTAAAGGGTATGTTTGCTTCTTAAACTTTTGTTTTGTTGTTTATTTGATGAAAATTTGATTTAAGATATATTGAAAATGGTGAGCGACCACGCAGAGAAAACCCGCACAAGTACCTCTTGTACAAACCAACGCTGAGCCAAGTGCTGGTGTTCCTTGCCAGCGGTTTTAAGGAATTGCCCACCAACGGTGCCCTACTGCTTTACCTGTCTGCGGATGGATGCTTCTCGACTACGAAACATCCAGAAGACAGTATGTATCTATTACTAAACAATATTTTTGGATACTTAATGATAATATGTTTTTTTTTATAATAGTGGGTTACGACCTTGGAGGAGTGCTTACAAGCGCAAAACGCGACAACGAGCACAAGAAGTCAAAAGAGACGCACTGTCTGTATCCGGGCGACCTGTATCCGTTCACACGCCGGCCGCTCTTTGTTATTGTTGACTCTGATAATAGTTTCGTTTTCCAACACATCCCGCGGTACTTTGGCCAGCCGCTGGTGACGTTGATGTCGCCGCAGGACACGCCACCCGCTTTCCAAGGTATGTCTTACAGAAAACACACAAACGTTTTTGTTAGAAATTGACATCCAATGTGTGGTGTTATACATGACAGACAATCTTTACAATCTGATTTTTTTGTTGTTCAAAAATCTAATTAACTTATCTCTCATGTGGTGTATTTTTAGATCAACAACACAATGGTTCGTTGTTCACGTTGTTTTTACACTCGCCCTTAACTGCCTTCTGCTACTGCTGCAACCTGACGAGCATTCCGATTCACCACTGGGAGCGGTGTCAGAGCTTCGTCGATCGCTTTGTCACAGAGGCGTCGCGTCTCTTCACGCGCTCGCGCGTCGGTGAGTACGATGAAGGTACGTGCGGCATTGGTGGTTCGTTTTTTTCTATTCTGAGCTTGTCTTTCTACGTCTACGTTTCTTACTTATTACACTTTCTCGCTCTTGATGTCGCTAAACACTATCGTTGTCATTTTATCAATATGTGTAAAGTTTAAAAAAAAGAAAAATTTATTTATGGAACCACTAATTCCGTATCTATCTTATCAGTGTCATTATCAGTGTGTAGTTTGTTGTTGTATTGGCGAAAGAAATAGGTTAATGTTTTGTTAATATTTATGGTTGCAGAGCCATCGTATTTGCAATTCTTTGGCGATGATTTCCTGCGCTTATTGCTCCTGCGCTACGTGTTCTGTGATGTGGTGCTGCATTTGCACCGCGGCTTTAAGGGCCGCCAGTACCGTCCCCGCTGCCAGCCGCCGTTGCCCGAGGCCGAGCTGCTCGAGCACTCATCCCTCCAGCACCTCGTGCTTGATCTGGCATCCCACCTTGAGGTGCGCTCCCACTTCCTGGACACCAACGAGATGGACTGATCCAGGGCCGCGTCCTCATGGCCGTTTGGAATCCGGGCGACGACCCATGAGGATGGACGGCTCATGACCCGCCGCCGCGCACCGCCCCTCCTGCTACTCCTGATCATCATGCTGACGCTGGTGAGGGCGTTAGCCGTCTCGCGACACATTCGTAATCGTCGCGATTGCTACAACCGCTACAGTTGCTGCACCACTCATCCCGCAATCCCCTCATTGACCGCCGCAGCCGCCATCGACGTCATCTTTTATTCTAAGGTTAAGGCTACTCTATCGAATCTATCGTATTTTTGGACGCCTTTTCTTCAGACTTCTGCCATAAGTATAATGAAATATCGTAAGGTGATATTATTATAGCTCAAATTTAAACGTTTAACTTACTCCCCAAGAGGACGACAAACTCATACACACTCACGTTACGTATTAATTAACGCGTCTTTCACACATTCCCACCTTACTTACTTACTTACTTACAAAACTTACATACTTACATAACCTACATAAAACAAATAAAACATACCTGCTGCAAAGTCGAGGGTACCTTGAGCTATGCGAACAAATTTACAATAAATAAATAATAGCACACATACACAACACTCACACAATGATGAAATAAGAAGAGATGAATATTAATGACTTTACCATTCACATTTCTAACGCGCACCTGATATATAAATATAGCTAACAAACATTACCTACAAGTACGTTGTACGATGATATGATATCTACGAAATACAAACTATTTAATAATCAGAGTTACGAAATTCGAGACACGTTCGTTCGTTAGGCGAGTTGATGATTCATTTCAAACTTGTACAGTGAACAAAATTGCAAATTTGCATACACACCGAGCGGCGACTGACCAATCAACACGCATTATTATTCGCTCTATTGAAAACCGTCGTGTTTTCAAAATCCGATTGAAATTCACGAAAAGTCTAGTCGTAGGAAAGTCGTCGGGAGTGAGACAAAAACCATGACAATACTAAACGCAACATTGTGTTCATTACGACGATTTTTATGAAATTTCATCACCCAAATATTGAAAGTATTAAAACACGCTACTTAATTAAAACAAACAAACACAAAACTATGGGCGTGAAATTTCAAAAACTAACAAACAAACAAAAGAAAAAATATAAAGGATAAACAAAACATACTCACCCATTAAATTATATCATTAACGATAAGATGCTTGTAGATGTAGATGCGCCACCCCCGAGTTTTGGGGTACAAACGAAAATCTAAGATATACTCAGTAAAATACGAAAACAAAGAAACGTAAGCGAACGCAATGCAAAGTTCTCAAATGAAATTAGACAAAGTTTGTTACCAAAGTGTGGTTATGGTCGCCGCTCGGAGCGCTCTCTATTGACGATACTCTTAATTAATCAAATAATTAGTAAAGATGAAACAAATATAGCTTTACATATTGAAGTAATGTATAAATATTCAACAGTTGATAGCAAACATCACCAAATATAACATTCATGCTGATGCGCAAAACAAAAACTCAAACTATGCAAGACCAAACACAACAACAATTTCAATTCTTACAAAGTTAACCATTTTTTTCAAAATGCACTACATACCTTGAAAACTTAAAACTCTATATACTATTCAAGCTACACATTGTTTACATACTTAACCTTCAAACCAAAAAAACAAACAAATTTAGCAAACAAACGAAGAATTCTTGACTTGACCTGAAACCAAAATAACGATGCGATTATACAAAAATATTTAATGAATGCAAAATGAAAGAATACGTTAAGTAACTTATACATACACTATACATACATATACATATAGGTAATTAATTAAATTATTAAATAGGTTATTAACAAATTCAAAAATGCAAAGCGTGTTTTAATATCCAAAACAAAATAAACAAATGATGCGACATTATTGCGTTTTGCGACGTTCACAAAACACTTACAAAACAAACGAAATACGATTGATCATAATTATAATTATCATTCGTATTTTTGATATTGATTCTAATTAATTTCGTTATAGAGAAACGTAAATTGTTTCAAATTAACGAATTTGTGCGAAATCGTAAACAAAACCAAAGCTAAACAAATTGATTCCATATCGTATTGAATAATCTTTAAATTTGCATTGATTTTATTTAAATAGAATTTACTCCAACAATAACGCTGTGGACATTTTTGCACACAAAACAATAAACAATGTTTGTAAGTGGAAGCTGAGCTCAAAATTCATGCAAAAATTCCACACATTGATTGAGTCGATTGTTTGGTCGATTATGATTTGTTCATGAATTCAATTTGTTCCCTAAACCTCTAAATACTTATCTAGCTGATAAAAGTTTAACGCGTAAGTATTGTAAATATTAAAATAACAATATGACTATTAATTAATTATAAACAAAAAATATCCTCGTTATTATTATATATAAATATTAATATTAATGAATTTCAATTACAAATGAAGATATTACACTAAAAACCCAAAAAAATACAAAAACAACTAAGGAAAAATGGCAAACATTCACACTACTCGTTTCGAGTTTATTTGAATTGTTTAAAAATCGAATAGGGAGAATAAGAAAACTTAACTTTGATGAAAACCAAGAAATGTCATTTGTTTTTTAACTGTTACACGTTTTATTATTAGTTTTATTACATTGGTGTTTTTTTTTTTTTTTTTTTTGTAGAAAAAAGAAGAAGAAATGTAACCTTGTAATGAGATATTTGATTTTACGGTGTGTTTTTATTTCGTGAATTATTTTAGAAAGTAATGTTATCATTATTAATTGTATTACTTTATGTTGTTTGACGTTTTATTGTAACACAAGAATGTAATAAGATGTGGCCGAAATAAGAATTTGAGTGATTGTTTAAATTTGAGAAACGTGAGCAGAAATACAAGTGGATTTGTACATTAGAAATTCTAACATACAAAAAAATACAAACACAAAAAAAGTAAAAAATGTACACATAAGTAGGTTTTCTAACTGATTCTATGACGATTGAAATTTGATTGTTTGATAATTAGCTTCAATGAAGATGATGAAAAAATAAAATAAAAATAAAATAACATTCATTTTTATTTATTATGATTTACGTTGTTTATTAGGTAAAAATTGATTTTGTGTGACTGTTAGTTAACAAATTGAAGATTTGAAAAAAACTTTAAACCTTAAAACATTCCCCAACATATTATTTTTGCAGTAAAGTTTTTCCAATACGTTTATTTTTGTCAATGTAAGGAAAATTGTGCTTATTTCGCACTTATTTTTTTTTGTTCTTGCATAGTTGTTCTTTTTTAATTCAGAAACGTACTCTTAATATATGCAACCACATATACATCAGACATTTAGAGGTTATAGTGGGTTTTAGAAAGAAGACATTTTTTTCATAAATATTGATAAATACTATAAAATAAAATGTGTAATGACAGTAACTTAATCTTATTATACATATTAGCATTAGTGACTGATTACAATCTTTTTTTTTGAAGCGATTTATTTCAAAATGTTTTCTTTTTTTAGGGTTCACGACCGAACTAACAACTTCTGTAATTAATTTAATAATAAAATACCAATTTTGTTTTAATTATATATAATAATATATTGATTTTAGGTCAAATGGCGCACTTCTAAAGTGAGAAGTTAAATGTTTGCCTAAAAAAGACAGAATTGTTAATAACAAAGAAACTATGCAATATAAAAACAGAATACTTTTATAGACAATGTATTTTCCAATATAGATCCAACATTTCAAGTCATTACGTTGAAAATTATCTGAGTTAAGAGCCGACGTTGTAGTGCAATCATGAATTGAACTTTTTAAAACTAGTGTTTCTCTATTAATCAAATGGCACAAGATTTTTATGACCCTAAAGTATCGTTTAAGGAATAAAAACAAAATTTGACTTTATCGAACAAAAATTAAAATTGGAAGGTACGAAGTATAAATTACATTCCTGCAATTTTCCGCTACAAAATACATGGTTCTACGTTACTCGTTAATAAACACAGTAATTTTGTATAATTTATATTTCTTTTTTATTAAATCATTCTTCATAAAGGATCTTGAATGTTATTGTAATGGATGTATCGTGTAATGCTGCGCGTGTCGAAAGAGTTCCCCCACAAAAACTAGGAAAACGTTCCGCTTGTATAATCGATGTACGAAAACTTCTACTCTGTATTTTGTTGATGATGATCATGATTGTTTTCAATTGTAGTCCTGCACGTCGTTTAGTCTTGATTAGTTTCATACGCTCGCAGAATGTTTATCCAAACGCGCATATTGTATAATGTGAGGTAATACCAGTATTTCCAAGTAAAAAGTTCAAACGTTTTCTTTGTTGGTGTGTTCACAGAGTCTTGTTGTACAATAAAGGAACAAAGTCACAAATCCATATTTCTGAATCCAATAATCGCGTCGTAAGTTAGTTATAAATTCTCTTGATATTTATACATTCAACAAATATTCTTAGGTTTTCTTCCTTTCATTTCCCCGGATTAATAATAACTTCATACCGCGTTTGTAAATATAAATATGTTTGGATTAATTCATCAGTTAATAATGGCTTGTTAAATTCTACAAATTTGTCGTAAATCATTTCCTAGAGTTAATTGATTAGAATTCATCGTTTAGGATTTCGTTTCTTCTTGTTTCAATTCACATATTCGTTTGTTGTGTCTTGTGTTTACATTTATAAATTTAGTCATTGTATGCGTCAGCCGATTCCAGTCGCGATTCACAATCACGACGCGAACGGCCGCCATTTTATAATAATTGGATATGCCTGAGAGCCAATGTGCAAATATGTTTGTTTGTATACATGAAATATAACTTTTCTTTCATCAATAATTTTCCATTCAATAATATACATGTTTCGTTAATTGTTTTTGTTAATTTTAATTTCATTACGTAGTACGTTTTTCTATAGTAGTAATAAATCAAATATTAAAACACACACACAATTATTCATCGTCCTTCAAAATTGCAGACATTACAGAAAAGAAAAACTTTTTCTGCTCGAAATAATCATAACCATGAAATTTGGTTTTGTTCCGATTTGCGCACCATTTTCATGTTCCAGTTAATGCTCTAATTACACCGAACTAACACAGTCTTATAATGAGCAGTTGCCAAAAGTTTTCGGAACTTTCCATTCATTTTAAAGTATCAAGTTTTGGAAAAGTTCCCCTTTTTCTCTCGATACATGTGTATAAACTGTATAATCTCATTTTCGTACAGATTAAAAATAAATAATATGAAATTCAAAAACAAGAAACAATTACTACGTCCATAAACATAAAGTAAATCACAAGTCATTAAACAAAATGAATTAAAATTAAAACATGTCAGAAATGTATAAGAAAAGGTAAAAAATTATTTAAAGTGCTTTCTCATAAAAGCAGCAAACAAGAATTAACAAACATTCATCAGTATATATATATAAGATTCAAACAACATGTTCACAAATTTTGTTTGCTCCTCGATGAAAATGCAATTAACATAGTGTTGCGTTAAAAAATAAAATTAAATAAAAAATTAATACATACATAGTGTTATATGCACATAATTAATAAACATTTAAAATCAACAATATTTTATGAATTATATAAGTCACCGTTACTGCCTTTCTTTCTAACCATCAATGCCAGATTTCATTTTTTCATGAGAAAAAAAACATGTGACGCTATACCATTTGCTCGTTCTTGTTAATAGAGCACAAATTACAGGTTATGTTAAAGTTTTAGTTACAGGTTACAGTCCATCGAGCGAGTGTTGAAGGTGCTTGCTAACGCTAATCTTCCCAAAATAATTAAAGTTACTTTGGTCGTTTTCTGGAAGCCTGGAGTTCGAATTTAATCGGGAACAACAAAGTGCAATCGGTGCCTTGATTTGACTTGAGCTTGACTCGTTCTCTTACAATTAGTACAATTATTTAATTGCTTAATTAAAGCTGACCTGCCGGCCGCATCGGAACCATCGAGAAAACAAAGATACAGATCGGCCCGCTTTCCCTTGTCACAAGAATTAAATAAAAATGTTCGTTGTTTGGAATAAAATTTTCAAATCTCAGCAACAACGGTTGCCTGTAAAAAAAAATGCAAATCCAAACAACGCAATAAAATAAATTATCCAGTTACAACTCACTGTTATAGTTAAAAGATTACAATAAAATTTCTGGCATTGGACGTTTTTGTTTGTGATAGCGCCACACGAATCGCGCCCTCTCGTGAGTACGAAATACTTTCAATCTGCCCGCTGACTGCATGCGGTGCGTCACACCGATTATGATAAAATAGAAAAGGGTCCTCTTTAAATATTGTAGAGAATAACAACAAGTAACATATAGAGTTGTACACACACTAAACTTTAGATCGCTAGGTACAGCCCTCGCGAACGGAATGTATTTTCCCAAGGGCGACTCAGTCATATACACGATCCTATACGTCACGCGAAGCTTGACTTCACTTGCACTCAGTCGGCATAGCGCGAGTGCCAACACCTTCCCTATACAGATATTTCGTAGTTCATATCGTACACACTGTTCCGATCGGGCGTCGAGGGACGGCCTTGATGCGCTCCGCCCACACCGCCGGCTCCGCCCCCGCCCGTCGAGCTCAACTCCACTGTGTCGGTCATCTCCAACGCGCGCACGAATGACATTGGACGACGGCGTGCATCTGCCGCAATAGTCGGAGTGCTAGCGCCTAGTTGCGCTGCTCTCCGATGAACTTGCGGTGACGCCGGAGGTGGCTGCTGTGGATACACCGATACACCGCCTCGCAACGCCGGATGATAGGACCGCGGCGCACCATACCCACCTCCATTACCACTGCCGCCCTGCTGTGTAGGACTAGTAGGATTCGAGCGATAAAAGTCCGCATGTTGAGCATTTGATGGCGGGTAACCACCAGGCGATGTGTCCTTCCACATGTAAACTCCGCGTTGTGGTGAGTTGGCCAACTCTCGTATGTTGTCCACTGTGTTGTTAGTCCGCTGATGTTGATATGCGGCAGGGTCCATCTGCCGCGCGAGTTCACCTTCAGACATAAAACGACGTTGTGGACTGCCACCATACACAGCCATTGGTGCAGGTGGTGGACGCTGATGTGCTGCAGGTTGGAAATCGTAGTATGGCGCTCCCATGCCTGCCATACCTCCCATTGGTCCGCCCATTCCGCCGGCGTGGTTTGGCACGCCTATGAAGTCAGGCCGGCGCGGCTGTGTAGGGGTGCTGGGATTAGATCTGCGGAGAGGAAGCAACTACATTTCTAGCATAGCGACACGAATCAGGTAAAAGCTCCGCTTGTGCGCGCACGTTGCGTCACGTCCACCTGGAAACACCAAACATACTCGTCTCCAAGGCGAGCGGGAAGTTTCACCTGTGTGTGCACTACGATTATTCCAAATTATGATCAATAATATATAAACAATATATCCTAACAATCATAATTTAAAACAAACATAGTAGATTTTATGCGAGCATTGTGTTTTGTTGTTTCAACCTACCTGCGCACAGGGCTGGACATGGCTATAGGCGTGGGAACGCCCAAACTCTTGATACGCTGCTGCATGGTGGGGGAAGGACGTTGTGGGCCGAGGCTATCCGGTGTACCGCTACGATTGGCATCCATGCCGCGTGGGCGTGGATGTGGGCTATGGCGGGCGTACTGCATGCGCGGTTGCTGCTGCGATGGGTGACGCGGCGATTCCCCATCTACGGGTGGTAGGAAGAAATTATTCTTAGAGCCGTGTCTCTGTAAAGGAGGGGTGGGCTCACAGTCTTGTGATTGCGATGCCGATGGTTCCAGGTCAAGGTCCATTCCATCTCTTCCAGGTGACAACTGAAATCAGTCCCATAAGAAACTTGTAATGCATGGCATTTGTTTCAATAACAAAAAAACAAACCTTGTTATAGGCGTTTGAATTGAGACTCCGTACGCCATTACTGTTATCCATATAAGTCTTGACCTGGCTATCGTTCGTGATGGTTGCAATTGGTCCGTGCAGTATGTTATTTTTGACCACATATTTTCTCGCCCGCATCAAGCTGAAATCAGCAATCAACTCGTCAGACAAAACGCTCATTTCCGACGCAAAGCGGGTGACAAATGACAAAACAGAAAAACAGTTTATACAACCACCGTGCGTGTTTCTTGTTTTCGCTTACAACTTGTGTGTTTGTTACATATCACAAACTTCTTGTTAACTTGTTAATTCATTAATTTCGCAGACAAAGCTTTCAATGCGACCACGAAGAGACAACACATCCTGGACGAATAAAAATGATTAATAATTTTGTTTAAATGAGTTCAACTCCAACAATATCAATAACAATGAACATAAGGTTAATGTAAACTTACAAGTTAAAAAAAGCAAAAATATACCATAGTTTTTTTAGTTGATACACCCTGTATAAGATTAATGTTACTTATATCTAAATGTATAATTCACCTCGGAAATTGTGGTCCAAATTGCGTGTAACAGCAGTTATTCCAGCATCCCCGCGAGAACGGATTGAAGCCGCCCTTAAATTTGCCGGTCACCTGCTCGTTTGTTGTACGCCCCCGAGAGACTAGCACCATGTGAAACGCTGTCAGTCCGAATATTGGAATAGCTAATAGAGTTACTAATCCCATGAGCACCATACTGTACATTACATTAAGGAAATTACAACAACACCATAACAACGATTAAACAATAGCATGAATTATTAAACTATTATCAATTCTTTTTAAAAGGATACGCAACAATTGGCTCAACATCTGTAAGCCTGTCCTTTTTCTGAAGAACGAAGATTAAACTTAGAGAGAAAATGCTGATCATATGCAAACTCAGTGATATTAAGAAGAAAAAGAAGAATCGATAGTTTCTTCTTCCGATACAGTTGTTTACCCATGGGCAGTGATGATCAAATGTCTACAAAAAAAAACGTAAATAATTTCGTATACATATTATCAAAATTTTAATTTCATATAAAATGCAATTGTTGTGTTACAATTGTGTATCATGTTGAAAGAAGCGTTGTTATTGGATAATTTCTAGATGTTTGCACGCGTTTCTAGGATCAATGCAAACAAATGTTTATCATTGTGTGGCTATTAATCTCTCGGTTGTTCTGCAAACTGTACCAAGCACAGAATACACATTGACACATGTTTTCGTCAGAGACCCGCAGTCGGCACTGCTCAAGTCAATATTTATGTAAGAAAGTCCTTGATTAAACTCAAACTTTTAGAACTAAAAATACGAGAGCAACGTGAGACGTATTTGAGAAAACGTGAAAATCTACGAATCAATTTACATTGATATTAATTTGTTTTGTTTTCATTCGAATGCGATGCGTTATCAGTCGTCTTATTCCAATCATCGTTCGTATGGGAACGGCCTTGACATATACAATTAGTTAGTCATTGTAATAAGTACTTACTGTAAATAGAAACTGCAAAAACGTGAAAATTGTGTCCTAGCGTTGAAATAATTGCGGCTTACTTTATCATTATACGTACGTCCCGAACATGCTGATATACATGACTCAGTGCAGTCATATGGATTTGGTCAAAATATTACGAACGTTTAAAACTTATTTGTTAATAAAGCTATTAAAACACACAATTAAACACGATTCGCAATTAACCCATATTGGTTAGCACTCTAACCCCAACTTGGATATAAATTTATCAAGAAGGCTGTGAGTAAAATAAAACAACAATTGTTTTTGTAGTGCAACTTTTCACCGCATTGCTAGTCAGCGCGCTGTAAAATCGTTCTTGCAACTACATTAATCAGATTTTCCATTTTCAGAATATAGTTTAATCAATTGTATAGCTTAAGATGTTATATTAAGTGCTGCATAACTTAATATGATTGAACTTTGCTATTATCAGATAAAAGTGAGAGTATTGAGAAACAATTGAAGGTTTTGATTAATTATTCAAGTGTTTAATCATAGCTTACAGCTAATAGTTCAGATTGTGACCAATTATTGACATATCATTTAAATAATTCAATGTTTAAACTAAATTTAATAAATGGACTTAACCTCACTTAATATTTAAAGTAAAATAATTTCTTACCTCAATACAATGATTGCACACACTACAATGTGAACATCTTGGTGGACGATAAAATTTACAAGTAACACACCATTTCATCCGAACCGTGATTCCATTAATGTCCACATTTCGATAAAGCGGCGCCCTGAAGTCATCCTCGCGATCTTCATCAGGTGGCGCTAAAAATAAACTCCAATTAGCGTTCGGTATTCATAATCTCTCTTTAGCATGAGTTGTGAATGGCCAGTTCTCTAACTGAACCAAAAAAAGCAGACACAACACTTAAACAGCACTTAAGTACAAGCACAAGAACTAAACTCCAGGCACTTGCTGGCACACATCAAAATCGGTACAAATATAAATCGTATCTAAATATAATCACGACAAGTTGAATGGAAAGCGAAAGCGCGCTTCCTTCACATTACCCTTTGGGATGACGCCGGGATCCATGAAGGTGGCGAGCGTAAAGTTTGCGAGCACAAAGAAGGTAATAACGCCCTGGCATGCTGGCACCCAGGGGTAGTTGTGGATATAGTATTCGGCCCTAAAATATAAAAAAACGCACTCAGTGCCAAGGAGGCCGCGACCTGCGCGCAAGGTGAGAGAGCACTCACGGAAAGTAGAAGAACGACGATGTGGCGGCCAGCAGCAGGATCCATGCAAACGTCGCCGGAATGTAGCGCGTCTTCAAGTCGCATTTGGGCATGCTGGCAGCGTCGACGACGTCGGAATGACGCCTCCGTTGTCGCTATCAATTGTTTCACTGGGTCTAGAGAGCGGCGCCGCGAAACCGAGCGCGTATTCCCGTGCAGGTCAACATGGCTGCAGGGGCGAGCGCGACGACGAGCGGAGACGAATTTGCGATGAACTGACGGTGAGCGCGATCGTGCAGCAGCAGCAGAGCAGCAGCGCGCGAGGTAGAGCGAGAACGAACTTTGACAACTAGTCAATGTCAATGATGATCCGAGAGGATTCATGAGGATTCATTTTATTCACCATCGAAAATACCATTGTTTATCATATAAAATGAAGATAAAAGTTTGAAATGGAATAAAATTTAGTTTTACATTAATTACTTAAGTTTTTAAGTTACTCTATAAATGTCATAATCTTCATTTGTTTAAATTGATTTTAAATTTAGAAAAACAATTGTGGTTCAGGATCATATACAGAAACTACACTATAAGCAC
>JARJDS010039464.1:0-57893 GCA_030264155.1 Atheta pasadenae | reverse complement strand
ATTTAGATAGTGTGGAGGCGCCGGGCTCTGATTAAAATAAAAAATATTGTAGTTTTTTTTTATTTGTTTTTATTTTCTTTAATAATATTGTGTATTTTTATAAACAATAACTTTTGTTACCTCGCTGCTTTATATTTAAAAGAAAAAATATGTGTACTATTTAATTACGTTTACGGCGTTAATTGGCTTTGTTCTTAAACTCAAATAAAAGGTGTTGGAAAGTAAATGTTTGTGTTTTAGTGCTAAAATGATTAAATTTAGATGTGAAAAATTTTGAATTCTAAAAATTTAGATGATGAAAAAAGTTAGCTTAGATTTTATCATTTTTATGTCATCGCGGATTGTAAAAGCTCGAGGTGTTCAATTATATGACGTTGAATTTATTCAATCGTAAAAATGTCGAGTGTTGGAAAAATCCGAATTTAAGTGGCTGCTTATCTAAAGTGCGCGAATATTTCCGGAAATATTGTATTTTATTGCTGATTTTTATTACGGGCAGAAAATTGACAAAATCATTTTGGAGATAATATAAAATTCTCCGCTTTTAAATGACATTTTTCATCAGTCAAATTAATTGAACGAAATAATTGAAATCGTTCGGATTTATGTGTTTGTGTAAGGTAATTAAAATTCATTGCAATTATTTTAATAGTTTTACGTTAATGGAAATGTTTTAAGTGAAAAATAATTTAAAATTTTTTGGTTACTGATTTGTTTATTTCGATGAATATTCAATTTAAATGGAAATCCCTGAATTGTTTTATTTATTTTTTATTTAAAACATTAATTCAATTTGAAACTATTAAAGATTTGTAGGTGTGAAGGTTTATTATAGAGGCGTGTGTTTGGTTTAACGCTGAGAGTTGATTGGCGAGCGCAGTTACGCGTTAACATAGTGCCACGCCTTTATGTTACGCTGAGCGCGCTAGGGAGGAGCCAAAACCAGTTTAGGGACTTAAAATAAACAGCTTAAATTACTGATTGGTTTATATAAAAAAACAACTTTAAAAGTACTTTTAACTCAACATTACTCCACATTATAAGTAAATATTACATTAAAATGTAATCAAAATAATTTAACAACGTTTAGTGAAGCATTAAATTATATAAAAGAAAATTGATAAAATTATCCCTTAAACGCAATTCTTTAGTAAGTTGTGCACGCAACATTGTCATCACACAAAAACAGAACAGGGAGACAAAAATTATTGGGTTTTTGATGATTATGATGTGTATGGTACCATCTTGTACCAATATTGACTTATCAACTATGACATTAACTAAAATCTATCCCGCAAACTATAAAATTATTAATTTTGTTTCAGGTAAGACCTTCACCAACTCTCCAGAGATATCAAGACCAAGTTTAAAGCGTCCACCAGGTATTTTTTCTTACTATCGGTGTGGTTTTTGATGTTTCATTCATACCATCATCAAACATTTTTATTGATTTTTTTTTTAAATTTCGGCAAGTCAAGGACGTAAATCTGTAATGATTCTTGATGACTTTAAGAGTTAATTTGTTGAATTGTTATAAATTTATTAAATTGTCAAGGAACGTATTTCTTATGTAAAACTGTTTAATCATTATGCAAATTGGCGCATGTTGATTAAATGCAAATTGCTTTTATTTCCACCATTCGGATGGCAGAAACAATCCTTACAGTTAAACACCCCACGTACATATAACGGGGTGCAAATGTTTCAAGTATTGCCATCATACCATACTAACATGTTTGGTTGGTGGTTGGTTGGTGGAATGAAAACAAAAACAGAACCTTTAGAAAATCTGCGTGGCTTCAATTTTCTATAGAGAAGACTACGAGGTGGAATTCTCCACGGTAAGTTCGAGTTTTTATCGCCGGTGTTATTATGCTTATTATTGGCAAACACCACTCTAACTGGAAGTCATTAGGAACAAGGACAATTATCCATTTGCGACGCCATTCATTTTTTATCGTGTCAATAAAAAATAGCATGAATTTTTTTTATGGTTCCTATGTAATTATTTAATAATAGGTTTTGATTTCAAGAATATTAATATTAATTATAACTATTTTGAGTTTTGGTTTCAAATGCGTTGAAAGTAATTAGTGTTTAATGTGATTTTGGATAAAATCAATAATTCTGTTGTTGGACTTAGTAATAGAGAATTTTGGCAACTGGATTGGCTCTAACTCGCTTCGTCGGTTGTGGAAGTAAAAGCTTTACTCTGCTGGACGTTGTTGCAGATTGTGGCGGCTGTGGGTTGGGGGCTTGGCTCGCCAAATGTGTACACAAGAAATTTGCGTAGCGTCACTAATTAGCGGCGATTAAAGTGGACCGTGTCGGGGTCTGGCTGATACTCTTAAACATACACGCCTATTAAACGTACACGCCGCTGACCAGCAAACAACAACATTTGGTACTGGCTAGTGATGGTCAATACGTGAACGTAAAGAGATTTTCGAACGAAGGACAACACTGCAAATAGACGAGGAATGAAAGCAAACAAAATGTTTAGACAGTTCCCAATGTGCAAATGGTCTGTAAGATTCTACATTTGTATCAATATAACACGAATTTGAAGATAAACATTATATGTTTTTAAAATCAATAGATGGCGCTTTAACTAAATAACTGCAATTACTCACTAGAGGTCACTACTATTTTATGTTCTATATAAATTTAATTGGCCACCTTAATATTTACTTAAAAAGCTAATATTTTAAAAATAGGTCTTTACTACTAACAATTAGTACTTTTATCATAAAGTGTAAAATTATATTGACTTTAACAAAGAACAACCCCTTGAAACTATATAAATATTAAATATGTATTCTCTAACATGTGTAATTATTACTCAAAGAATAATTCAACATGTCGGTGTGTGTTTAAGCATAGACTGAAGCAAACGAACACAAAAAGTTAAAACAGCATGTAGTCTGCACTAAAAGTGTAGAAAACGTGGCAATTAACCGCTTTTCCAACATCGTGCAATTAAGCGTGCGCGACCACCCCTCGAAACCACCTCTAGCCCATCCAGAATGGCTATAACACGCATTATCATTATTGTTATTACCGCACCGACTATACAGTGTATGCGGTAATATATGCTCACTGCTTTGCATTTTGCGATACAAAACGTAACATGGTATTTAAACCTCAATGAAAGTTAATATGAAAATTTTATTAGGGTTAGGATTAATATAAAAGTTACTTATGGCCAAATTCTTAGTTTTTGTTTGTTGATTTTGTTGAAAATACAAGAAAAAGTAGTACATTGATTTAATTCTTGGTGCAATCTAGTGTTAGAGTTGTTGCAAGAGCTCTAAAAGTCGTAAAAGTCGCGTGCATTCCGCCGATTCCAAAGCGCATATTGTTGGGTTTGCTACTCCACGCCACTGTTAAGGTGGCAATCGCAGGGAGCGTTTATGAAGGGTGTACTCGCGCCCGCCGGGATTACTGTTATTGCTCAAATTACATTTGCACTTAACGACGAGAACCTGAATCTGAGACGTTGAGGTGGCGCAAGTTCCTTTAGTAGTAAACTTTCTTTATTTTGGTTTCTTCCTTCCTTTCTTTTGTATTCAAGTTCTTTATCTGATTTATCTTTGTACTCTTTATGATCTCTTCCATTTTTCATCGTTTCTTCAACATCTTCTGCTTATTTTCTATATACCCACTTTCTCCTCATCTCTTTGTCATCTCCTCAACTCCACCCTAGTTTTCACTACTCTTTATCTCCTAGCCTGCTCATTAGCTCATTGATCATCAGGATCATTCCGCCGTTACCTCATAGGTTTTAATCCTTCTCCTCTTCTGTTATATTTCATTTTACCTATTCCATTACTAGCTCTGTACATGCAGTTTTCTTCCCGTTCTTGTCCTGACCACTCCCACTCTATTACTCCTCTTCTCTAGTTCTCCATGTTCTTACCACTCCATATCTATGTACTTGCTTTTATTTGAGAACTCTTCCTATCTCAATTTTCCCTCATTTTTTAAAATAAAAATTTTCAATTCCCTATGTAAAGAAAAGTGCATTTTGATTCCAGTGGTAAAACACGAATTGCATCTGTTTATTTTTCGTTTTGTAGCCCAAAAAGAACGTATCGATGTATCGTCACCTTCCCTGAAGACACTATTCGAGCAACCATCCATCAATTCAAAGATCTCGCAGCGACGCCGATTTCCGATCCCAATGCCGACGTTGCTCTACCTTCAAACATATCATGCGATCTAAGCAGGATAACATCCTGCCTTGCACCTGAAACGAAATTTTTCGTCCTAGATAAGTAACTGGTACATAGTACTAGAACCAGAGTACATTTATTCTCGGAAAACTGCAGGAAGCGCGTGCGTGCCGAGTTTACGTCTCGTGCGAGCAATGTCGATTTCAATTTCGGCTGGATCAGCGTTTTCAATTTCGTGCCGTTTTTTGCCAACCAGCACCGCCGCTGGCGCCAACTCACAGGTGAATAAAACAATAGCACAAGTTTTGAGGTTTTGCTCAAGGCTTTTCCACACACGTCAACCTACAACGTCACGCAATCAGAAAATCACAAAATTTACTCAAGAAATAGAGGCTTTTCCAAAAGCAAACAACGATAAAAAAAAATTAATCTTTGAATTAAAGAATGTACTCTTGACAGTAATTATGAATTACTCTGTATTGTATCCGAAATTTTTTAAATACTCTTAAAGCACACCTAGGTTAACATAGGTTCAAAAAACTTCGAGGTCTTCTTAGGTCTTGTTTAAATCGTTCCAGGGCCCGTTCTACTTTGTCAATCGTGACAGACTTAATTTTCTTTTCCTTTTCGGCACTTTTTCCACATTTACGTCGCGCGCGGCACGGACCCGTGCGGCAACTATAACCATTATCAAGCGAATAACTTTTCTCCCAAACCGGCCTACGCGCTATATTAGAACTAAGGACCTGGGGCCGAGGACTAAGGAGTCGGAACGAAGATAAAATATGATTTCGCGCGCGCCGCGCGTCGCTTTATGTTCTTTACGGTGTGACGCGTCCGGCGCCGACGGGAGTTAGAGCAAGGAGATGGAAAGCGGAAATTCGAAGCCGAAGCCTTTAAAACGCTTATATTGAAAAAGTTCCGCGTGAATTTTTATTAGTTTCAGCGTCGAGTTGCAAAAATTGCTAAGGTATGGAAAAAATTCTGTTTTGCAGAATGCCAACGGGAGTTTTCTGCATAAATTTACTCCCGAAATTTAAAATATTTATCAATTGTTAGATAATTAATTTGTTCAAAACTTTTTACCAAACTTTATGACAAATAATTTCCAAACCCTAATAAATTTGTTCTACAAAAAAAAAATATGTTGTGCTAATCAAATTTATTGTTCTCCTCGACTTTGGTAAATTTCTAAAAATAATCAAATTGCTACGGTCTTGCAATTAATCGCGTTAAGAAGCGATCAATCAACTTAGTCATTTCTCCGAATTTCTCCTCGTCTTTGCGGCTTCGAACTATCCTATTTATAGGTGTGTAGTAGGCACGTGCGCACACCCCTTCGTCCCACATGCAATTCGCACCGATTCCAATTTTCCTCTCGTGCATTCCCATGGAGGCGGGATTCATTTCGCGCCAAACTCGCCGGATTGTAATACAGCATGTGCGAGACGTCTTAATTCGACACGTATTAAAGATTGTCGCTCGTGGTTCCGTGTCATGTCACGTGAAAATACGCAGGATTACATTCTCGCACTCACACAGTGTGTGAAAGTCTGCGAGGAGAACTGTACAAGTTCCCAGGAACTTGAGGTGGTGTTGATGTCGGTGTGAGCGAGTGGATTAACCACCTTATATTACTCTCATGGGATGGAACGAATGCTTTTCATTTTCTGACGGCGCGCACCGAAGTAAATTCCATAGAAAATTTCAACCACACTTCTTCTCTATAGCGTTTCCGGTGCCTGAACGAGGGTATCTCAAAACTGATGTGGTATCACCACTATCCCACTATGTTGTTCAGTGTGCAATGTGATTTCGGAGTGAAGAAGTGAGAAAGTGCTAAACAGGGTGGTAATTCATCTAACAAGAGATGGATTGACGACTCAGCATTGAAATTCAGAGTGAACTTAATTTTTAGGCTAGAAGTAGGCACTGAGTCCTCCTTTACCGGATATTTTAACCCAAAAAAATTTAGGGGTTTTAAATTTTAAAAACAGATTCAAAATAATTAATTATTGACAATACAAAAATTAATATTGGTGTTGATAGTCTACTGGTGAAATAAATGCTTTTAAATGTGAATGGGTTTTACCCCACTTTCCCTCCCCTTTTGGAATGGAAGCCACTATAATTTATAACCAAAATGCACGCGAAAATTAACCAAAAATGATTGCACTGCCGACCACCCCATACATCTCTAATAGCCCGAATGTAGTTGCTATTATACATTTTATACAGGGTGTTGCCTAAATCAGAACAAACAAAGTGTATAAGAAAATTCTAAAAATTGCTTCGGTTTTGTAAGGTTGAGTTCAAGAAACATTTTATTTGCCAATATAGTTTGTAGCAATCAGTATAAAATAAATTAAACTCCCATGTATGAGAAATGAAAGCACGTATCGAATGTGCGCGGCGGAAATTAGGATTTATTGAACAGAACATTCGACAGCGCACACCTCGGTGGCGGCAACGGCGGAGGCAACAATGACGAACACGCGGAAGCGCGTTGGTTGGTGGAAAGCTCCGCAAGTTTCTATAAATCATGCGATCCGTGGCAGACGGTCGGCACGCGTATGCACGCATTATACACGTAATCAGTACGTGTCATTCTCGCCATTATCGCCCGTACGCCGCCGCCATTCATAGTAATCTTGAATACTTTTCCGATTAATTATGCGGCGGACGTTGATGGAATGCGAATACCTGGTCTGTTTCCAAACGAAATCAAATTTCCTACCGTGCGCAATATTAATATGGTTGTAACTCACTAAAACTTTGGTTTACACCCCCCCCCCCCCAAAAAATGTTTATAATTTAATTTCCACTCAAATTACGTAAAACAAAAATATCATCTGTCAAATTACCCAGTAATAAATTAAATTAATTTATTTGTATTTCCACATCAATTAAATAAAACGAATTATATTTTAAAATGTTTTCCGTGTCGCTGCGCCACGAAATAAAAGCGTGGTATCACCAAACCGGGCAGGTATTATTAGATTACTTCCCATCGCGTAAAAGTAATTTCATTCGGAAATTGATAAAAGATTACCCGGAAAATCTGTCGCCGACGTACGAAAATAAATGGATACAGTTTTAATAAGCTTATATTCTCTTTTCCCCCACGCGTTTTACGTGTAAAATAATAAAAACTCGCGCAAAAACTTTGGCACACCCAACAACGGCATATGTTGGCCCAACATATTTTTAAGCGAAATATTTTTTACGTTCACCTTTTTTGTGTTTAATGTACGCGGAAAAAACGAAGGCGTGTGTCACTAGATACACAAATCAAAATCAATCTGCGCCAACGGGGGCGAAGAAATTTGAACAAAAAATAAGGTGCGTAAATGCGTAAAATGTGAAAATCCATCTTAGGAATTCAAACAGACGTGACAACGCAGAAAAGTAAACAGTCAAATGCTTAACAAAAGGCGGCGATAAAAAAAATCGATAACGCAGCCAACAAACGCCATGGTGCTCGTTTGGTGAATAACGCAAAAAATAAGGCTACATTTGAATAGTTGTTATCAGTGTGATTGTAGGTAGAAATTTTAAATTTATTCTTCGTTTACTTTATTCCTACGCAAAGCATCATCTACAAAAAAGTGCAAAACAAACTCTCTGAACAAGGCAAGGAGAATGTGGGTTTTGGATTCGTTGAAACGCTCACGACTCCAATTTAATGAAAAAAATACACGACGAAACACGTCTGACAATGGTGAATGCGCCGGGCAACGCAAAAAAAAACGCACAGAACCGAGAAAAAACACTACACGGGTTGGTTCAGCCTGTACAAAATCAGCAAAACTCGTCAGAAGGTTGGATAAAAACGTTTAAGGAGATGAAAAATAAGCAGAAATAACAAATGGACAAGTACACTTCAAATGTGCCCACCAAGGCGTTAAATATTTTCGCCCACAGTTACAGTTAATGCCAGAAAACTACGTCCAAACGTTGTTATTTTTACGAAAAACATAATTTTTTAATTTATACAAATTGCAGTAAAAAAAAATTGAAAATAACTATGATCTAACTTAACTTGATGAAGAAAAACCACCCTACAAAGTTTTCCACTAAAATAAATTCGTATTACAATTTTTGACAAACTCAACAAAACCCCTCTTCCGCGTAAGCTCTTTGCACAAATTGCATTTACAACTTTTTTACGCTGACAATATTAAAAACTGCAGCGGTTGTTGGGTCGTTGGTCAACGTGCCGGGGCGCTCGTGCTCAAGTTATTAATATGGAGTTTGCATGTCAACGTCATGCATAAAAACGTGCATAAAAAGTTGGCGGCTTTACTGCATCTCGCCGCAACGCAACAACACCGCCTGCAATCTTCCAACAAATGTCACTAAACTTAATCCTTAACTACATACACTCCGGACATAAGTACCATAAATACAGCTGAGACGGTTAGCGGTGTTAGTTTATGACTCCGAGTTTAACCATTGCGGCAAGCGGAAGTCGTGGAACTCGTGAAAGTCATAGAATGAGATGGAATGATGTCAGCAGCGTGCGACTAAACGAGGGAAGGTGTGAGGTATGGGTGTGCAAGAGGTTAGCTCGAAGCGAGTGAAATGACTTAGAACGAAACGCATTATACGTGCATTAGAATTTCCTAGGAACTAATAGAAGAACTTGGGCACTTATCGACGAGAAGAGCTGTAACGCGTTTCCAATTGGAAACGCTATTGGAAAATGGCTGAGATATAAGACGGGGAAGCGTTGAGTGTGGAGAGCATGTGACGAGTTTGCCAAAGTGGCATAAACTTTCAAGTAGACTAAAACTACCAAGTGTTGCAATGATCCATATCCACACCCTAGCCCAGGATAGAATAGATATGATGATCAATATTTCATACTTTAAATTGATTTTCAAGTTTTTCATTTAAACACCTCCAGGGTTTGTCAATTAACTACTTAAATCCACTTAGGTC
Organism: Atheta pasadenae; assembly: GCA_030264155.1. NCBI lineage: Eukaryota > Metazoa > Arthropoda > Insecta > Coleoptera > Staphylinidae > Atheta > Atheta pasadenae. The sequence continues at coordinate 48,774 of JARJDS010039464.1, read as the reverse complement.
TGACCATTTCTAATCATTATTAATTCAAGATCTCCAATCCCAATTCTAAATTTGCTTTGATAGGATTTAGTTAAACTTTCAATTGATGTCTAGCGAGACATCATCAAAACCCATATCATTTATTATTAACTTAAATAAACTTGAACATAACTCTTGATTTAGATGTGAACTAGACATCCAGCACCATAGCAGGAAGTTACTTTCCTGGATTTTGTATAGGCGGTGGTTAGGTCACATCAAAGTTTCTTTGTTATTAAATTACATCCTCGCGCATTGTGCTAATAACCATTTGGAAAGTCGGTCCGGAAAGCGCTTAATTGCAATGGGAATACACCGTTTCGCCCCTCGTACCAGTACTGTGAAACATTTCCCCGAAATTCCTGTGCATCTCAGCTTCCTCGTATTCCAACTGCTCTTCCGACTTTCACACACTTTCACACACTCCAAGCTATAAGCCCTGGTGATTCTTGGTGATTCCGTCTTGTAACTTCTGCCTATCGGCCGTTTCGCTGCCGTGTCGTTCGTGTCGCGCCATTTACATTTCTTTCTTTTATGCTTTTATGCGTTTATACACGTCTTCATTTCGGTGGAGAACTTTCTCCACAGCTCCCACAGCATACTTCTTTACGAGTGTTATTCTTTGTGCTCGCGTTGGAATGCGATACAGTAGCCCAATTTACATACGTGTAATCCGCGCATATTGCCACGGTCTTTGCGCGTTTGTATCGCGAGATGCTCGCAAGGAGATCTTCGGGACTTTTGGGGAATTAGAGTTTATTTCTTTGTTAATTTTGGGATTTGGAGGGGTGCTTAATTCTTACAACTTTTGAAACTGGGGTCTTTGGATATTTGAGCTTGAACAACAGGTTGAATGAACGTCATGTGACGATAAACTTTTAGAAGGTTAGGAACTGGATAAAAGTGAGATTAAAACGTAAAACAATTTTGGGGGGAATTAAGAATTTATAGAACAAACTGAAGCTAAACTGTGATAATCCAAAGATTCATTAATAAATTTATTAATTTACGCACTTTCTTTGAAGGAAATTCATTAAATATCACGATTTTGGCGTGACTTGTGCGACTTACAACATCTAACTGGTTGGGATCTTCAACTCAAGGCCTTGAAATGAAGCAACAGACGTCTTGAAAACCGGTTTGGAGTTCCCCCTCGTATATTCACGCATTCTCAAACACTTCTTCCCCCTTCCTAGTCAAAACGTTAGTAACACCATGTGCTTCCAACTTAACAAGCTGCTAACAAACAACATTACAAAATTTAACACATCAGTTTTCCTTTTCTGTTGTAAAACATCCAAAAGTAAAAAATTGTTTGAACTAGTTTTACGTGTAACAATTAAATTCGCTTAAAATCTTTCCTATTATTCCGCTCTTACATTGCGTCATTAGAATTGTCGGCTTCTTGAATAACACTCAGTCATGATCTGCCACCAACATTCCAATGTCGAGTGCACAGAAACCACACTTGCATCTCCGGAAATCGTCGAGATTCTCCGCTACCACAATGTCTGCTTGAAGCCATACACAAAAACGCCAATTGCAATGTCTGCGCAAATAATGTCACCGCGCTTGCAATTAAATTACAAACGATTTTCTTTTTCAATTAGAACACTAGCACGGAAAAGTTAATCCAATTTACATTTTCGACAAATGCAAATACAGTGTATTCCGTGGATTCGGTGATTCCGAAATCTTCAAAGCACTTTGAAAAGAGCTTGAATTTTGCCAGAGGAGGTCAAACAAATGCACAAAAAATGAAGCAAAATTAAATAAAATAACTCCCTCGCGCGTGTCGAGTGTTGTTAGAATGCTGGCCGAATAAAAGAAATACCTTTCCACAAAGTGAAGCTTTCCAAGAAGAAAAAAGCGCTGAATGAGAAAGGAGGGACAAAAACAAACCAGAAACGCGTAGTGTAATTTAAATATTCCGAATTGCTCTTGAAGAAAATTTTAATTATAAACGAAATGTAAAGAAGGTTCTTGGTGTACTTATTTTTTATTTGCACTAGAGCGGATTTACCGAAAGAAAAGCTTTTTTCTTGGCGGTTGGTGCACAATCTGTTATTCTAATTTCAACACAATAATAACAAAAAGTGGTTTGTGCCTTAAAATCAACAAAATCCAAATAAAAGAAATTAGACTCACCACACTAAACATCAAGTGTGTCAGGACAAGATTTTCCGGGAACATCAAAAGTAAATTTTATGTTGGTTCTTAAAGAATTTGGAACAATTTCCCAGAATAAATCCCCAAAGGTACAAAGATTATATTTCACTTCTTTTTGGTTCGAAAATTTTGTTTGGAAATTAAATCAAATAAACTTTTTATTCCACACGTCTCGTATTTTTATTTTTTATTTCTTTCCGTTGTTTCCTATTTTTTCTGATGTAATCTAAGAAGCCACATCTTGAGTTGAATTTTGAACTTTTCTCGTCTTCAGGACCTAGTTCACTTTTTGCTCAGTTGGGAACAAGGAAAATGACGGCGGGAAAAGTTGCAAACTTTGTATTTCCTGTAATAATAACCAAAATTAAAGGCTCGCCAACATAAGTAGCACAAAGTTTCTAATATTAATGAAGTTGCAGCGTCGTGGTGATACTTTTTCCTTGATCCTGTTATTTCCCTATTATCATTCAAAGTCCTCCAAGTCCATTATAACTAAGTGCTTTGTGATTGCACAACATACACGACTTTAACTACCAATTTGATCAAACTCAGTATATAACTTGTAAACCAAAAAAATTTACTTTGTATTTATGAACAAAAAGTTTTTCGTTGTAGATTTTGTTTCATTAGTAGTTTTAGTTACTTAGCACGCTGTTAGTGCAACTACAAGTCACGAGCCAAGACTTTTACTCGTTGTTAGGAGAATTTGCAATTGCATAAAGTGTTATATGAATATTCATACTTAAAGAATACCATAGAGAGCTGGGAGAAGCTAAGAGGAAAAGCACTAAAGAGTAGTTGCTTATTTTGATTCTCTCGTGATCTCTTTGTTCAGGCTTCTGAGCAATAGAAGTCTGCGAATAGTGTTTGTGTTCAACTTTTGCACTAGACCATCTTGACGTGGAAATATTGCGATTGTGATTGTGACTGCGACTATCACAATAACTTGTATCGCGCGACGTCTTGAAGGCCGCACTCGTTGTTTTGCAGCCGCGGCGCCGAGGGCGTTCATTGTGCCTCTCCAGGAACCAGCTCGCAAAGTTTGCCAACAACTAACAACATTTATTAGTATTACTTAGCTGAATGTCTGGGGAAAGAGAATTCTACGCAGTTTCCAACTAAGATGAATTTAAACAAAAAAAAATTAACTCAAGATTTATTAACATATAATAAGTTTTACTCAAATCAGCCCTCTATGACGCCTCCTGCCTCATTATTTCTTTTATGTTCTTTACCTCACAATCTTCTCTTGTTCTTGTTATTTTTTTCTTCCTACAAACTTTATATTTGTTTAGATCTTTTTTTATGTAGTAATCAACATGACATGTTTCCAACTTCTTCTCGTCATCTCATTATCTTCTTAGTAACTGCTTGTCTTCTTCACCGTTCCATTCATATTTCATCATAATCAACCTATATTTTCTTATCTTATTTTTCCTTCTTAACTATTGATTATTTTTTCATTATCTGTTTCTCATTATCAAATAATCAACCCATTAACATTTTATATATCCTCATAATTCCTCTTTTTCTTTATTTTTTTAGATTTTACTTATGTAAAATATATAATTTTTATATCTCATCATTTTATCTTTAATTTCTGGTCTTCTTTCTTTTATCACCTCATCATTTTATCTTCTAATCATCTTTTTAAGATCATTTCTTGTGTCTGCATCTTTTCCATCTTCTAATTTTCTTTATCTCTTATCATCATCTTCTATTATATATCTAACAACTAATATTTTTAGTAACCATTCTATTTAATTTTCAATAGTTTGCAAAAATAATTTCAGTTTACCGTTTGAATAAATAAATTTATTGCAACACATAAAATTTGCCGATTGTTGTATTGTTTGATTGTCGGACTACAGTATTATTTTTCACCATTTTATGTCCCTGAATGACGCATAAATGCATTTACCGCTTGCTGGTGCTTTTGTCCAACGAGATAACACAACAATCAATGACCACACCCATACACCGACAGTCACATTACGCATTCATAGACTCAATTTATCGCGCATTATCGCCAACTATGCTCACCTGGTTTATGCGCGTTTAAAACTTTTAATATGGACGTTTGATATTGTTGTAAATAAATGTGATAAAAACGTTGTAAACTTTCGAATTCCATCATTTCCAACTTTGGCAATAAACTTTTTTTATATTTAAAATTAAAATTTCCAAACTTTGGATACACATTTCCCAGCCTAAGAAAGACGAAGTTTTAGGCGTAATATTTTACATCTGCTTCGATTTGATGAAATTCCAGTATATTGCAGCCTGCGCGCGAGAAACTGGTTAAAACTGTGATGTTCTTGTGTCGTTACGAATTAAGATGTAAACCCGAAATAAAACATTAAACGAAACGATAAAAGATAAAAGCGAAACGCGAGGGGTTGCTAATCGTCGCTATTAATGCGATGTTTCCTTATGTTAGAACTCGAGCCGAGCTCTTATGAAAATATTCAAACCCTTCGTGCAGCCGCCCCAGCGGAGAATTAAGATTTCGACGCTTTCATCAGCGTTTTCATTTTCAAACGCAAGCGCGCACACTCAATATGTATGTAAATAAATTTGTGTACGATATGCCATCATAATGCTGAAAAGCCTAATGGCTTTCTGACACGACAGTTAAATTAATATTAAATTTGTCCTTTCAATCTGGCGACGGCGGCGACTTCGACGACGGTGCTGGTGGCGGGCCAGACGTGCCACAAGCAATAAATCTATGAGCGCGTCTCGCCGACTTCATGCCACAGTTACTCAGGTTTAAACGTCAATATTATCTTAAGAAGAAAAAATTAATTTACAAAATATTTAATTTTAACTATCTTTGAAATTTTTTTACAAAAATGTTATATTTCCTACCTTGGTCAATTAAACTGTAAGAAATTAAACTCAAAACATACAATACGCTTGGAAACACACATTTTACAACATTTTATTGTATTCTGTAACAGCATTATGGCTGGCAAGCACTTGAAAGTATTCCAGTGTTTCAGAATGTTGTACGTGCAAGAGCAGAGTGTTTATGTTAATGTTAATGTTAGTTTATGGCCGATTGTGGCGCTCCGAGCGAGGATTTTCTGCCTCTTCGTGCTTCCCACCTTTTCCAAGCTAAGCTTCTCAATGCCGCAACCTCCGCTACCACCACCACAACCACCTTCGCCGCCGTCTGTCTATATTGTGCGAGGATATTAATGGCCGCGGCGTAATTTGTTTGATTCAGCTGTCGGGTCCCATAGTTTAATCTGAGATAGTGCACCCCGAGCTGCCATTATTTCACCTGCTAATCAGCCCTTATCGTGTTAGCCTCGGCTCCGCCGAGTTTATGCTTATTTTACGCTCGGGCATTACGCTTAGCTTTACTTCGCTGCCATGCCATGATGGGTGATAAACTCTGACAAATTCTGACAAGCGAATCAATCATTGTAATACTCGTATGTGCTGACCAGTTATAGCCCTTCGAACTAATCAGTATTTAAACAAATTGACAGGTAATTAATATACATTAAGTTTTCGCGAATGATTCTTTTCAACTTTTTAGGACACACCAACTTGTTTTACGGTAAATACAGAATTTTCTTGGAAAGAAATCAAAGCCGGTTTCTAAGCGTTTGATTATAAAACCAATGTGCAACGACACCATATTTGCTCTTTGTAATCATTTTTCTCTCAAACCTTGACAGAAATAAGTCGCATTGGCTTGGTTAACGTATTTTTCAACGTGGGTTTTCTTACAAACGAACTGTAAAAGTAAAGAAATGGAATTGCATCGCGCTCAAGACATGTTACAAGCAGTCGGTGCAAAAATCTCTATGAAATATTAAAGTAACAATTTCTAGTACTCCAGTAAAACATAATTCAAGTCGGTTGGCTGGTTAGTATTGGTGGTAGTGTGCACTCTCGCTCTTTGTGGTCGACCAACTTTCAAACCTGCACGCAATTTATTTCCTCAGGAAGCAACATTCAATTCTTAAAAATAGACATAAAACGTTATGCCTTTCTGATATGTTCCAAGGCATTTTGTTGATAAATTAAATTTAAGTAAAAAATATCGCGACTTGAGATTTGTACCAAAACCTGAATCGGATAAATTATTACTTTGAGCCAGTGGGAAATTTAGGTCAGATTGAGGAAGGCACGGAAATGGAGTGGAGGCGAGTTTTCGAATCGACAGTTTGACTCGCCCGACCAAATCCACTATCCAGCTACAGCCTCAAACCTTTTCCCTAGATCTCAAACCGGAAGTCGCTTCCGGTCTGATTCCACATTCAAGCACATTCAAGCTTCAATGATCATAACTCACCAGTCACTAGTTATTTGTATTTTAGTCTACTACAAAAGACCAATATTTAGGTTTAACTGTTGTAGTCCAGTTGTGAACAAAATATTTTTTAATGTTTTAGGGTAGTCCTAGAAAAGAGGTTTTTGTGGATAGTTTGTAAACCAATATTGGTAAGATAACGGTTAATGAGCTTGGAAACCACATTATATTCAACAGTTAATTGAATCGAACGATTAAGCCAACGCTTAAACCATCAACGCTGCAGATTAGTGCTTTGCGTAGAATAGAATGGGGTGGAATAGGAGAAACCATATCATAGTCTATTCTTGCTGGGTGTTAGATTTGACTAGACTAGACCTGCGGAGAGCAAAGCAGAATTATCTTAGTGTTATGCTCAGGTCATAGGGGTTACTGTGATTTGGACTAGTAGAGCATGAAGGAATGTAGACTAAGAGTAAGACGAACAACAATCAAAGGACTAGAAACCGCGACCAGTAGATGCAAAGAGATCATTCAAAGTCAACTAAGAGCAAATGTAGTGTCGATTTATTCATTAATCTTTAAATCTTAGAATATTAATATCAAGACACTAGATTCCAACTGTAGATACATTTTCTTTGAAAAAATAGTATCCTGAGGCGACAATATGTGAATTGTAAATTGGAGGTAAAAAAGATATTGAACATGGAACATATTTCCAACATGTCCAATAGTTGAACATCAAATATAGTATTCTCCCTTAACATCTATTCTCAGTTATTTTCAAATATTCGGAGATACACTCTACCCCTTGTCACCAGTCAGCTCCTACTTACGGAAAGTTAAACTTTAAGGGTTCTTGGTCGATTTATATATATATATATATATAAGTATATAGCAAATTGCAAAATTTACATGGCCATGTAAAATTTATCAGTCGTTTTGTGGTAGATCGACATTGTTGATGCACGCGCGTTGAATTATTGAATAAATAAACGCGTCGGGGTTTGTTCGGCATCTCGCCGACCATGGGAACGAGAAGCGGCGAATTCAATGTGACGATCGATGATTTGGAAATTTTTCCGGTTGTCGGCTACCGACGCTGCGTCGTTCCAACCTGGTTGAAACCCAGGTCGGGGATTGTCGCTGCCAGCCATGCTTCAACCGATGCTTGACAGCCCCGAACGCAAATTGCTCTTTACAACACAACCTCAAACTATATTTTGTTCTTTTTTATCCATCATATTCAACAATGGTTTTTTAAATATTTCCAGTTTATTTATCAGAATTTCTTTAAAAAAAATTAATATTATCAGTTTGAATCATTAACATTTACCCTAACTCAAAACGTTATAGTAGTTAATTAGTAATGTTGTTGTATAATGTCAATATTTACATCAGTAATAATCTACAACCTGTTTTATTAATTGGGCGCTAAATTATTCACGATATGAACGAGTTGATTTATATTTCCGTTAATTAATTGGAATTATACAGAAATACTTTTGGGGATGCCACCAAGGGTTAATGTTTTAATTAATTACCAAGCTATTGATTAATGGCTAGACTAAACAGACTAAAATTTTTTTGTTTTGTTTCAGGATATTTCTGGCAAATCACTGATCTCCATTTTGAGCCACATTATAATCTACATGGTGATTTACGAAAAGGTTAGTATTGTTTACATTGTATTTGTTGATACGATAAATTTATTTATTTCATTTCAAATTAATATCAATGATCACAACGTGGTGGTGTATCCGTCCATTGTCCTGATTTTCTTCTCAACGCTTGTCTGTCGTCTGCACATCTCGGTTAAGAGAATGAACGCTCAGGCCCACAAAAACCTCCGAACGGTTTAACAAAAACTCACAATTTGTTTTCATGCGATTTGCCCGTTCTTGCCAACCATTCGTCCTTTCAATGTGACGCAAGGGCGCGCAAGAAATAAAAGAAGCCAAAAAAACAACCACGCTCACAAAAAACCGCCACGAAACAAACAAAACCAATTGTGGCAATGGTGCGAGGGTGCCAAAAGAACCTCAAAAAGGTCTAAGACCTACTAGTCTACCCTTTAATGGCTAAAATATACAAAGTGTTTACAATATTTTGCTTTAAAAAAAATTAAATAAAAAATTTGTTTTGCCATTGTGGGTTGAGTTGTGTTAAGAATTGTCCTGGTTTGGATCACTTGGTATATCGTAAAAGGATGGGCACTTAAACTTGGATGTACTGTCTAGATACGTGTTCGTCACTTCACATTTTCCGGTTTTCTTATTTTCGGCACGGAAAATTATTCAATCGTTCGAATTTACTGCCGTGGAACCTTTTGTTTTTGTGTGTTGTCAGTTCTGGTTCGATCGAGGCTTAAAAAACAAGCGGAAAAAACGTTTTTTTTCTTTTATTATTCTTCAACATTGTCCAGGTCCACAATGTCAAGCGGTTTTTTGGAGTGGAGTGCGTACAGGATAATCATCCGTCGACGCACTTTCAATTTCCCCAAAGGTTTTCGGCCAAAAACTAAGTAACGCCAATTTCCTCATCCCTCGCATCCGGCAAGCGCTGTCGATCCGGCGTCTATCGGTTGCAGGATGCGGCTGGATGCTCACCTTCCTGGAATGATATTTATTCCAATTTCCAACAACCCTCCGACAGGCAGCCGCAGTGCCTCCTGCGTCGATCCGTAAATGTTATTTATTATTCCGGCCGCAAATTCGATTTGAAATTATGTAATTACGATTTGCGTCACGTGCCACTGCCGGTTTTGCTATCGGCGGACACGGGCGTAATCACTTTAGACGTTGACACATCAAAATTGACTGGCGAAAAGTAACACCCACTATTGACATTTAGTGACATCGAGGGTTAATTTTATAAAGTACATTTTTTTTCTGTTCATTTTTTTTTAAAATAAAAAGCGAAACACATAACCTACAAATGGAATTTGTTAGGAATGTTTGGTGTAATTTAATTCAAAGATAAATTCTACGTTTGTGACAATTTAGTTTTCATTTTCTGTAAATTCTGTAAATTTTGTTTGCGGTAAGGATTTCATTTCCAGTTTGCGCGCCTCAGTGGTCAACGGCGGAAACCGTGCGCCCGATGTCTGATAACTTATAATTAATGTCATCGAACAAACTAAGTTGGACGCTGCTGGAGGGCAGCCTGGTTTGCGGCGTTCTTCTTCTTCGCGAAGTACTATTAACGCGTTAAAGCCCGCCGGAGAAGACGCAGAGAATCATTTCCGGCCAACTCTGTGCTTCTGCGCCAAACACAAACACAAAACCCGATCCCAATATCAATACGAAATTTATGGCTGAGAGTGAGAATAATACCAAACCTGCTGAAACTGGTAAAACTAAGGAAACTGGGAGCAACTAAGAGAAACTACAGAAAATGGTTCAAGCTATGCACAATACTCATACTTCTAGTCAGTAAGTGTAAGTACATTGCATCCTGACTAGAAAATGTTCTTCCATGTTTGGTATCGCTGCGAAACGCCTCGCCGCCGTTGTATTTGCAAACAAACTACATATTCGCCTTCATCTCAGTTCTCTCCAACGCATTGTGTTCCACTCCTCGTCTTCTGAGTTCCTTTCCGTTCCAGCCAACTGTCGCGCAACACCGGAAGTTGGAAAACTTTGACGTTACCCTTAGACTTTCAGTAAAGAGTTCAAGTTAGATTCTTATAAATTTTATTTTAACAAAAAATTTTATTAAACATTTTTTTAGCTAAAAACATCAAAAATTGTCCCCAAAAAAACGTTTTATGCATCTTTAGAGGGTTTTCTTTACGTATTTTTCTTGTTTTCTAATGGGAATAGTACTTCTTGTACGAGAACAGTGTTCTGCACGCATCGAACCATTTGTCGAAACATTTTTCAATGTTATTACGGCGGAATAGCTTTAGTGTGCCATTTGTCGTCGGCGTGGCGGGCATGCAATTCCCGGCGATCTTTTATTCGCCTCCGAAGGCAAAGCGACACGTGCGTTATTTTCCGACTCCGGTGCCGAAAAAGACATTTCACAATCGTCAGCAACGCGGAAGCGTCGGGAATAAAAAATCGCGCTTAATATGTTTTTGAGTGCCGCTCGAGTGCGCGACTACTCATTTGCTAGACGACGCAACAAGAAACAAGCAGAAAACAAGAAAAAGCGCTCAGCGCCCTTGCAGCTTTAAAGTGAGGTACAGAATCAATTTGAGAACAACAACGATGTGCTACTAATGGATCAATTGTGACTTTACACTCTAAAAAAATTGACAAAACGTGATACCAAAACATTTTGCATTCTGGTTCAAAACACTACTATTTGAGGTTAGGTTAGGTTATGTGGATAACGTATTCAACTGCATGTCAATCAATTAACTAACTGTCAATGTGTTACTAACTAATTGATTTATCTGATAATTAATGGAGACGTGGTCCAAAGCAATTAGGAAACTAGGTTAGAATCTAAAACTAAACTAAATGTAATACAGAATTTTATTTATCAAAATTTTAAAATCTTAGTAAAGGTTTTTCGTGTTTTAAAATTCACAAATTGTGGATTTTCAATGTTCTCCTGTGTAATCACGTGTAATAGTAGTTTGTGACTTTAACCACGGTAGCAAAGGATACTCTCTGTTGACACAGGCAATTCCAGTTTTGATGATCGCAATTTAACAATTTAACAGCACATACCCATACACGCTATACTCATGTTCCCAGTGTCGCAATGTTCCAACTTTGAATCCCGTGAGTCTCGCCCCCACAATCCAGGTTAGTAGTGCCAGGGAAGGGGTTTGAGTTATTACATTCGTCGTGCTGTGGGCAAATTGCATCTGCATGCATCAACGTGCGTTTATTTATGTAAATTTTGTAAAATACTCTTGTACATGCTACAACACCACCACAACATCGACACAAGTTGCCATGTACGAGTGCGAGGGCGGCTTATATTTGTCACAAAACTGCGCGCGCTTAATCAATCATTTCGATTGCGCTCTACCCCCAGCCAGACAATGCATTCGACAAATGCAATTACAAACACGACGAGATGGCTTTGGGTTTTTAAACGGATTCCAGTTCAAATAAACATCAATTTTGTGTGACTACAAAATCAATAAATTTATTCAATTTGTAGCGCAAAAAATATTATTTTATTAAACCACGCAAAAACAATTTTTTTGGTAAAACTGAAATTTCTGGTTTGGGATTTTTTTGATTTTATCTTGGTTTGTAGAAAGTGTCGGAACTATCGGATTTGAGTCTGCAGACTTTAATCCAACGGTGCAAGAACTTTATTTTATGCTCGGCCATCAAATTAAAAGCGAACTCGGTTTTATCGGAGCTTTCCGCCCATCGAAAATGCATCGAGTCGACGAGCTTACGATCCTTACAGCCTTCAGTATCGTATGCAAAAAGTACAAAAAGCCACCAGGTTTATGAGATGTGAAAAGCGTTATTAATTTGTTTTAATATATCGTTACGATAGAATATGACATTTACGTCATTTATGTCATTTACGTCATTTACGTCATTCACTACGTCATTTTGCAGTTTCTGACACTTTCCGATAGGTTTCTGAATTGTTAATGTCTCAGAAGGACGATAGGGTGACTTACAAACGATAAATTTTGGTTTTATGATGATGGAACCTTCAAAATTATTAAATATTAAATTTTAGATAACAGTACAAATTTTAGTAACGTCATTATTAACAAACAAATCTAAAACTCACAATTCCGAACTAAAAAAACGAAAAAATTACTGATTTTACTTGAATCTGTTATTTTTAAACTCTTATTGGTTAGTCAGTTGTGACGTCACATGTCTGAGAGAATAAATTAGCTAAATACAATTATTATTTTTTTATAACATTTTTGATTAGTTCAGCAAATTAGTAAATTTTGTATGGACCACGTAAGCGGAAAACTTTAATAATGAAAATTTATTACACAAATAAATCCGCGGCATGCCGCCACCGCTGCTGCCGCCGTCGCGGCTTGCCGACCAATGGGCAACGGAAAACTTATTAGCATGCTGTGGGCACCTATTTTAAACCAATAGAAAATTTACAATTTAAATGCGAATCTAATTAAATGAATATTCAACTCGTTTGCATCGTTTTTGTCCAACATAACCAAACATAACCGAAACGTTTGAATTAAATCAGATACTCACTGACCTAGTTCACCCCGTAATAAATAAAATTAAATATTTTAATTAATCAAACACAATCGTAGTGATTTCCTTGTATAAGTCTCTAAACCTCAAAGTGTCGGATGCTTACCAAACTGATTTGATTCTAAGCCTACTAATCAAGCTCTCTAGGGATTCAGGTTAGGGGTGGAATGTTAAATTTGAGTCACGTTCCTAACCTTAGTTGTTTCTTGGTTTAAGAATGTTTGATATAGAAATTATTTGGTTTAAAGCACAATATACCCAAATGTTGTTGTAATACGAAAATAAATGATACAAAAAGAAGTAGTTGAGGGGGAAAACACTGAAATCTACTGAAAATGGAAGATGAGAGAGCCATAAACGCTATTTTCTATTTAGATGCAAATTTCGGCGACGATGCATGTCGTCACTAACGCGTTGCACGAGTTAATGACGCCGTACGTCAGGTCAGGTAGCTCCATCTCTTGCTGGCTAGCGTTCAATGTCACGGGCTATTACCGCTTAAGGTAAAAAGTTGCAGTTTAACTTTTTAGACGTTTAACTCTTTTTGAATACAACTCACATCACGTTGAATGTAATTTAAATAAAAGTACTTTATATAAATTAAAGTTAAAAAATTTCAAAAACAAAATTTGTTGGTGTTTGTTTGTTATAAATTAGATTTTGTTTTGCAACCATTAACAAAATACAATGAAGTTTTGTTGCACATTAGGTGGTTATTTTATACACAACGAAGAATACCTCAATAACGACGTCACGGGGCGGAAACATCCCGTCGCGTTTCGTCGCTAATTTCGCACCAACTATTTTGGCGTTGATGGCGCTGAGAGCGTTGATAACCATTATGCTTTTGCGGGTAATTAAATTTGATAATGGCAAACGTTACATTCGCTGGATAATCCTACGTTTATTACAATACCTGCATGACATCGCAATATTAAATTACTTGATGCATTAATGGTTAAAAAATTTATTTAAAAACTATTCACTTACAAATTTTTTGTTGCACATTTATTTTTTAAATCTGCACATATAGGCAACCCATTGAACAATGCATAGCTAACAATAGTTAATAAGGTTGCCTAGTTCTAAAAAATAATAATTTTTCATTGTTTTCAATTGAGTGTCATTACTACGACATAAAATTACAAGACAATGTGTGTGAAACAATGTGAATCAATGAATAAATGATAAGATTTAATAATTCATTACTATTATGCGTCATTTGCGGTTGCGAGTTTTTCACTCACAGACAAAGAGCATGAAAAATCACACATTAATATTGTACCGTCAATATTTACCATTTGCAATGAAATGTCGATTGTGGATAATTTCCAATTCCGACCACAAATTATCAAATAGTAATAAAACCATTTTTCTGTTTGTTAAACTTCCTGTAAAACTTTACATAAATATTAAAACTACAAGCAATAAAACAAAACAATAATTTATTGATTTGATTTTAATTAATACCCAATTATTAAAAAACAATAAAAACCAAAATAAATACCCTAAAGATTGATTGTTTTTATTTTGTGTGTGTTTTTTTGTTGGTTTTATGGTATTCTGATTTTTGGTTTCTTGGTTTTCTTGTTAGTTTGTTAGTTGGTAAGTTTCTAACCAAAGATCGTAGGTCGCAGGAGTCGCAGGAGTTGAGGGGCGTCATAAGGGGTCGAAGGGCAAAGAGTTTTTTGTTGCCAGCGCTCGTTTCCGCTTTAATTCGTTGCGTGCCGCAGGCTTTTGTGCGCTAAAGCAATTTCATTAAGTAATTATGTTATAATAAATTGTTGCTTTTCTCCGTCGCCGCGACGGTGGCCGCTGCCGCCACCAGACAAAAATTATGCTTTCATTTCACGTTTTACCGATAACTAACTAAGCAAACTATAGAGTATATAGAGAATATAAATAAAAAAATATAGAAAAATATCTTGAGTATAATGGAAATATAGCAAAAACATTGAAAGCATGAAACGTGGTGAAATTCTTCAATAAAAAATCTTGATTTTTATCTTGATGGATATTTTCTATCAAACTTATCAACATTATCAAACATTTTATCAGTTAATTAATGTTTTCAAGTTGGTTTTCTAGATCAAACACATTTATTTAATTATTATTTTTTTAAATATTAAAAATTTTAATTAATTTTTTATGGAATTTTGTTTCAGGATGTGTCAAACCAGAAATGGATGGTGGCTCACGTTCAAGTCGAAAACCTGCTGGACGTTTTGGGGATTATTCCTGTGACTCACCATGGGCATTAATTGAATCTGCTACAAGAACCATGTTTTCAAGGCAGGGTGATAATGTGGAATTTATTTTATGGACAGGGTAAGTTTACAATTATTATAGATTTTTATTTTTTTGTAAAATATGAAAAATCTAAAATAACGCCCTGTATTTTTTTAAATTTTATTATCAATTAGTTAAGTAGCAAAAGTTTAATGATTTATTTTAGTATAAACCACAAACTACAGTCAAAATACTGTAAATTCTAATGATCTAAAATATTTTGAGTTAATTTCCCATCGAGGGTAGTTAACTCATGCATTTAAACATTTCCTTTTATCCTTAAAATTCATTCCACAAATAAATAGTAAAGGTTCTTCTATTTGCTGTTTGCTGCATGCTGTTTGACGATTGTGGAACTCTTTGCTGATGATTCTGGACGAGGGCACGCCGATTTTACCACCATTTCTATTTCTACTCACAATTACAACCACTACTACCCCATAGCGTTCAATAGCGCTCATATGTGTATATCGTTTCCACATTCCTGTTCAATGCTCAATGGTGCGAGTGCGGGTGTAAGCGCGGGTATAGAAATATACGTGGTGAAGGGTTGTACGTCGTGGGGATGGGGGTCTTTAAGCTTGTGTGAGTGGCGCATGATTAAAATGCATTCCGGCAAAACGTTTACTTGATTTATACGGGCGTTTCGCGCGAAGCACGTTTCTGCTTATATTTGAAATTTTGAAATTGCGAATTTCGTGCGCTTGCACCATGTAGGTACATATTTGAAGGATGCAAATTGTATTTAACTAAAACTTAATACTCAAAATATACGGGAATAGAATTTGGAGGTTTTTGTGGTGTAAAATTTAAACTCAAAAATTAATTAGTAGATATTTATAAATTTAATTTAGAAATTATGATTATTCTTATGGTAAAATTGTGTAATACCGGGAAAACAATAGTTGACACACAATCATCTGGTTTACACATGTTTTGCATGTTTTGTTCAATTTCCCAGATAGGTTTTCCTGTCCACAATGATTCTGGCTTGTTCAGGCCTGTTGTGGCGGTTGTCGAATGCAATTCCCCCTTTCCGTGTTGCGGCGAGGTATAACATTCGTGCAACGATGTTTTGTCAGGCGACGAACCGATAAATGGCAGCCGAGTCTGGCCCTCCCGCTAGAAATTTGATTTGATTGGAAAATTATGATTGAAACTCGTCGACTAGCTACAACCGCCCAGCACTACCATCTACAGCCTAGTAGCTGGTTGGAATTTGACGGACATATTTCAGCTACACGCACATGCGATCGAATCGCATATACTTCTTGAGTATCTATAAAATTCGACATCCGATCGGATATTCGATACACAAGATATGCTTTTATGAGCATTTTTTCGTCTAGTTTTATTGCCTTTCAATATATTGGCATGCGGACATGTAGGCATTCCTGTATCGACATAGAAAGGGGATGATTTTGAACGTTAGTAATTGTAGTAGTAAAGTTGTAGCGTGTAAGTTGATGCGGAAAATTGTTGAGAAATCGGACACGAGCGACATACTAGAGCAGGCTTGTAATAGGTAAAAGTAAAGGTCCGAACCAGGTCTTCCTCTAGTGAAAGGGCGCGGACATAACCAAACGGTTGAAAGGGGTGAACGCTGAAGATGGAAAGGTTAAACTGACTCAACACAATTTGGAAATGTGTGTCATGCGTGGGTATCATAACACGACATATCATAAAAATTTATGTTTACTTATAAAATGATATTAATGTAATAAAATATTTTGATTAAAACGTACACTAAAAGTTTTAATGCGCATGCGCAACTATATTTGTTTTTTTAACGTAAATGTTATGTTGCAATGCTACCTCTGCATTTAAATTTATAAATTGAGTTTAGAAATTGAATTGTGAATTGAAAAATAGTTGTACTGTACATTTTGTTTAAGCACGTTCTCGCTTCTCGCAAATTACTTTGATGATCTATACACGGAAAAAGTTTTACAAGCGTTTTCTGTCGCAGTGTTGTTCAAAGTTTGTTCCATACTTTAATTTACAAAACTAGGAAAAACTACAGAAAAATCGACGGAACAGAAAAGTTCGATCACAACAAAACACAACAAAAATAAAACAACCCTGATGTTGGTAATGTCACAAGTACTAAACAAAAGACAAAAGTGATTTTTTATTACTACAAAACTTTTCCTATGTGACTAGAAATTTTATTTTCTACATTGTTGTTTTACTGTTTAGTTTTTTTTTGGTTTGTTTAGCTTAGTTTGGCTTGACTATAAAGGTTTTGTTTTAGTTTGGCTTTTTCAACACAAAAACTGAAATATATTTCGTTCATTAATCTAATGCGCTGGTGTGTGCGCGTAAGTGATGCGACGGATTCCGGTCGCCATCTATTTATACGCCGCCTCCGACAGTGCCGACACCGCCGAAACGCGCTGGTGGAAACCGCAGAGATGGAATGGCTTGGTTCAAATCGGACAGAACATTTACCGGATTTGATGTCGCACACTGATAAGTACGCTTTCTCAGCGTATGAAATTAATGTAGCCACACAAGAGAAATATGTCTACTTAGACCAAACAGAGAAACAGACCATGATTTGATGAGATGAAATAAATAAACTTTATACATATAAAAAAAGTAATCATGTTAAGGTAAACTGAACTAGGATATGAAATAAATTTAACGAAAAATAAAAAAATTAAGTTAGGAAGAAGTAAATAACCTCAAAAACAAATATGGAGTTTGTTTAATGATTTAATGATACTTAATTATGTTTGTTACTCGTTTGTTTATTCTCTTTATTCAATTTACAACCAATGGGGGGTGTATCACAATTTGTTCGTGGGTATTTGTATAAATTACAAACGCGATAATTTTACCTCATTTCTCACATAAATAATTCGCTCGTTTTTTGTTCGTTTCATTTACTCACTGTGGTTTTTGTATATTTTTTTTCTACATTCTCATTAAATATTTATTTACTTTCGTGCCGTGCCAACTTTCAGTTGCATGTGAAGCGCAACCGGACGTTGAATTGGGTCACTATCAACGTTCATACAACACGCGTCTATGATCATAATTAACCGTCTAATTTGTAATCGATTAACAATCGCTCATTTTCTGACTAGTTATTTAAAAATATTAAATAAAGCAAAATCTTTGAATTTTAAAAAATTTAAGTTTTGGAATTTTTTTTTTACTTTAAAGGTTTATAACTTAAAAACTATCAATGAGAAATATATTTTTTGAAAAAAAAATGTAGATGTGTTATTGATTTAAGTATTTTGAAATTTTTGTATAAAAAAATTAAAAATTGTACAAGTTATAGACCAAAATGTAAAAAAATGAACGTAAAATATTTGTTACATTTGATTTTAATTTAAAACTAAAATAAATATAGAAATAGATAATTTATCACCCTAATAATTATTTTTTTTACTTTAACCCTTAACGGACAAGACAAAATATTTGTTCCGTATGCGACTTCTGCATTCAACTTCCGGTTAGATATAAACTTTGTTGACTACGGAATTTTTTTTATTGCCCAAATATTTGAATTTTAAAAAATTAAAATTTTTGATTTATTTTTTTTACTTTAAAGGTTTATAACTTAAAAACTAATAATGAAAAATATATTTTCTAAAAACAGAAATGTATATGGGTTATTGGTTTAAATATTTTGAGATTTTGGTATAAAAAAATTAAAAAATTGTAGAAGTTATAGACCAAAATGTAAAAAAATGAACGTAAAATAATTGTTACATTTGATTTTAATTTAAAACTAAAATAAATATAGAAATAAATAATTTATCAATCATATAAATATTTTTTTACTTTAACTCTTAACAACCAAGACAAAATATTTGTTCCGTGTGCGACTTCCGCATTCAACTTCCGGTTAGATATAAACTTTGTTGACTGCGGAACTTTTTTTATTGCCCGAAAGTCCAAAACTTTTTTTTCAAGAACTTTCTGCACGTGTTGAAGCCAAAATACTAAATTTAAAAATCAACCCTTATAAAAAATATTTATTTAAATTTCCGTAAAAAAATTTATCCATTGCTTATAAAATTTGTTGATTTTACTTTTTCACTTCCTAGAATTGAGTTATTGACAATGTGCTTGGTTTTATTGCGTTTTTTTGTAATCTACGCAAAACAATTGATTTTTCAGTCAACACATTAAACACAATCCGGACGGGATAGACGCATCCTGGAACTGACAAAAAATGTTGGGCAAATACAAAAAATCTATGCGGGTAAAAAATCAAACACTGAGTGGAAAAGCATTGCGCTGGTAAAAACTCGAAACGGGTGCAATGGGGGTTGGGAAAAGAATTTGGAAAATGTAGACTGTCGTATTAATCTCGCATTTTGCCTCCGAGGGTGTTGGACATGGACATGTTACATGGTGAAATGTAAAAATGTGGAAATGTGTAAAAGTGAACAATTGCGCGTGGGAACAAAACACAACAACGGACAAACTGTTGAGCGGGGTATTATTTCAGGGTGGACTAAATGATGGATTTTTAATTTTTTTATATTGCAATAGAGTTTTTATTAAAAATATAAAATGTTTAAATTGATATGTGGACATGATTAGGATCTAGGATTAAACTTGTTTAACAAACTGATTGATATTTAAATCTCAATTAAATTATTGGATAACTTTTTGAATAACTATTATTTTTCAATTATTATATTTTTATTTTTTTGTTGAATAGTTGGATTATATTATGTAGTACATTTATAAAATTTATTTTGTTTTTAAGTATTTTATTTTAACCCTTAAACTTTACTTTTAATTTTTTTATTTTAAGGTTATTTTTAAAATGTCCATAACTTTTTTTGTAAGTGTTCAATTTTTAATTTCTAAATTATTTTGAACAGATAAAAAGGTATATTTCTATAATTAATTTACTTTAACCCTAAAGTTAACTCTTAAGTATTTTATTTTTACGTTTAAACAAAATTTTGTAGAGTATAAAAATCTAAAAACCAAAAAATAAAAACCGAAGCTTGTAAAAATAATTTTTATCTTTGATGTCATGAAACGAATAAAAAGTTGATGTTGTCCTACGTGCGTGCTATATCCTGTTATGTATCCTGAAATTGAATATTCCTAACTCAACGCGCTCTGGAGACGTCACTTACTCCTAGCCCGCCACCACGTCGTTGTCCTGCGGCGCACGACTCGCTGGACATTTGATTTCATTACAGACACTGTACACGACTTCAATGTCTCAACACACAACGCGGAAACAAACCATAAAGCTCACAAAAACAAACAAAATCACACTAAAAGCTTTAAAATATAAACAAAACGAAAAATAAACATAAAACTAAAAAACATAATATTGACATACCAAGAAAACATTTTGTTAATAAACACATTTCACAAAATATTAATAACACATCACTAGTCTTTATACATCCCTTATTTTTAACCACCTTAAATGTTTTCAGTACTATGTTTTCGGTTTCTTTAAAGTTTACTTAACTTTCTCTTTAGAGTTTCGTTCGTTTCGTTTTTTTCCGTTTTACATCCACATGAATGCCTTAGTCGATGATGTTTTATTTTATCGATAGCGGGGTTTTAGGGGTGCGCTTTTGAAAGGGCTGGCAAACGCCATAACGTGCACACACCACGGCGAGCAGATTAAATCTATTTTGTGTGCGAACGCGAGCGCGGCGATCCGTACGCGAAGCAAGAATACAACGCTTTTTATTACGGTCGTCCTGAAATACAATCCTGATTTTATAGCCAGATACCAATCATACTTGCCTTTTAATCGACTAGCAAAAACATTGTATTGTGTACTGTATAAAATAAAAATATTAATTACAAAAATTTATAACGCATAACATTAAAATTTAAATCTAAGAAACATAAAAAATTTAAATAAAATCATAATAATTAAAAAAAAATGCAACACTCTGTATAATTGATCACCTGACTAGTAATTCTAAGAGAAACATTTTCCCAAACTTATTCAGGTACGAGCAGTTTAATCGCTATAACATTTGCATCAGATCCAAAACGGTCAAACCCGTTTCTCTTCGCAGGACATGCACGCTGACCAATTATACGGAACAGAACTAATTCCACGTTTGCATCTTATACAGGATGTTACAAAAGCTAACAAACAAATATCCTTAAAATACAATTTTCAAGCTTTGATTCTAGTCATTTGCAAATGTTTGCTAAGATTTTTTCTGTACACTTTGTATGGGGGAAAAGAACATTCACGTATTTGGAATCCAAGGATGCGTGGCGGTTAGAAACGAATGGGATTACAACAATGCAATTCAAACTGGAATTAATGCTTGTTAGGCTCTTAACTTTCACATAAACTGCTAATAAATACGAATACGAAGTTATAATTGCGTCTCATATTGCAAGGACTATTCAAAGGATGTTGTGGTTTTGGTTCGGGAATCATACAAAGAAGATTTATTTGTATATTCCTAGGTTGATGATCATTATAAGTTTGTTCAATTTTAGTTTGGTTATAGTTAGAGTGTAGTATTGATTACAAAGTATTTGAATTTGTATACATTATATAGTTGAACATTTTATAAATTTTTTTATTTGAGTTAATTTTATTGTGTTTTTTTTAATTTAAGTAAAAAGATAAAATATTGATATTCTTTATATTATGGTGTGGTTTTAAACTGCGCATGCGTTAAATATCGCGTATTTAACGTTGATTGGTTCATATAGTGCGTTAACCAATGAATGCACGGCGCGCTGCGCGTATCAGCGTTGAGTAAACCCAGTTTGAGCGCGCTGTGCGTACAAGTGCGAGAGAGACAAATGCAAATATTAATTTATATAAAATCTTTACTATATTTTAATATATTAGTGGTTTGTTACGTCAATACATAGGAAAATTGTTTGTAAAACTTAAATTTACTTAATGTTGGTTTTGTAGCATAAAAATAGCAACAAAGCTTTGTGTTACAAACATTGTTTTTCAAAGCTTAAAAAGCTTTTAGTTTAAAAGACTAAAAGCAAAACTAAAATTTAATCAAATTACAATAAATACTAAAATAAAGTAACTTTAAGTGGAATAAAAATATCAAAACTTTTTATTTTAATTCCCTGAAATTTTATTTTACCTGATAGCGTGTCCTAACCGTACCATTGTGATTCATAGTTCATCTTTTGGCGTGCAAAATTTAATGTTTGTTTTTTGTGCAGTACGATTCGAGTCGAGCTTTAATTCAATTTTTATTAAAATTAAACCCGACGCGTACCGGCAATAAAATACTAGATTAAATCCGTGCAACGCTACGGTCCTGCAATGAGGGCAGGCGGCGGCGGCATCGTTTGTCGCCGAAGGTTTTTATTACGTATTCGCGTACGCACAACGGGATTAACCGACTCGAAAATCCTACTAACTCATGCGCGTTACATTACGTGGCCATAGCCATCGTCGCCGTAGCGTCATGTTACATTGATATTGTTTTGCGTCCTTTTTAGGCCCTAAAGCTGCGCGAGAATTTTTCGTGTGCTTTTTTTCACTTTTAAGTCTTGCTTTAATCCTATGTGATGCTTTGTTAAATGAGGGAAATCCGCCTGGACCAAAAACCTAAACCTGAGTTAAAATTTCGGAAATAATTATTTCAAAGCAGCAAACCGAAAATTCCACTTATAAAATTTTAATTTGAATTTTAAAAAAATAAAATAAATTTTAGGTTTTAAATTTTAAAACATGTAAATTGAGGAAAGATTTAAGGTCGACAGATGGTCAAGTCGAAATAAATCTTTGCTTCTCTGTGTTGGCTCGTCCATTCTCACGGCGCCTCCGCCACAGGACCGTAAAAGCTTCCGACCAAAATAAGTTTCCAAGTAATCTTTACGCCAGCCGACAAGGGCCAAACTATTATTTACTTATTCGCAATCATTAATCGTCGTCTTTAGCTTTTCGCAATTTATATTCACGTTTTTTGTGGAGTTTGAACCGACGTAGGGTTCTTCTCAGCTGGGTTTTTTTACGAACACAAAACAAGTCGAATAAGTTGTTCTTCAACAGCGCGCAAAAGGACACGAATAGCGCATAAAGAAATCCAATGAATAAACGAATGAAATCGCAAATGAATAAACGAATGAGTGGCTGTATTGTCGTCGCACGAAAAATTGGACTCGAATTGAATGAACCAAAGAACGGTTTTGCGCTTCAATTATCCTTCAATTTTTTTTGGTTTCCCCTCAAAAAAACCTCACAATACAATACAATCAAGTTAAGATAAAATATGTTTTAGCTAAATTAAATTTTAATCTACCTGCTTATAAAATAATTCAAAGCTTTATTTATTTTTTTTTTTATAAAAAAATAGGATTTTTTTTGTGTAAAAAAATAGTTTGACAAAACAAAAAACGTCGCTCGAATAAGAAATAGCAATTTTCTTAATGCAGCTATAAAATTTATATACCAGAATAGAAGTAATAACGTTAAAAGCTTTCAATTATTTACCTTCACAAATGAGAACTTATTACAGGACCTGTTTTTTACGTTAAAAACATATTTTTTCAAATATTGAATTTTATTACAAAAGAAATATAGTTTTAATACATAAATTTTTGTTTTTAATTTCAGTGATGCACTGTCACATTCCGCAAGGCGACTTACAGAAGAAAAGCAGCTGGAGCTTTTACAGAATCTGACGGAATTGTTGGCGCAAACGTTTAGCTCGCAGTTTGTTTTCCCGGCACTTGGACACGATGATCCTTCAGCTCGTAAAGATCTAGGACGTATGTGGACCAGATGGTTACCGACCGATGCTGCTACTACTTTTGATTCAGGTATGTTCATTATAATTTAAAAAAAAACAATTTATTTAATTTGAAAAAATATAAAAATCTATAAAAGTATTTGTTTAGTTTTAAAGTGTTTAAGATACAAATATCTAGATAATTTATTAACTAAAATTTATTTTATGAGTTTTTGGGTTGAATAACAAGCAAAAAAAAACAAGTTTTGCTTAGATGCAGGGCATCTGCCTGCCATATTTATGTCGGAATTTGTAGAAGTAATAACACTCAGTTTTACGACGCGCGCGCAATAAATCCACCTCGAAGATGAAATGCCATACGTCGGAAATATTATTTAAATTTTAGTCTTGCAACCGACCTTAGCTGGCTTCCATCTCGCTTCGTTCTTGACTTTTACCCGTCGCTTATGTCTGACTTGACGTATTATATAAAAGTACGTGCGCCAATTTATAAGTTTTATTAAAAACGACAACTTGACCAACGTTTTCTAAGTAAAAATTATAAACGACAACAGATTTTTGTTTCAATTAATTAAAAACAAACTTTAATTAATTTTTTCTAGTCAAATCTTTTAATTTATTTTAGATTTTGTTATAAAAAGTTTAAAATTAAAGAATATAATTTGTTTAGTAGAAATTAGGTTATTCATGTGAGTAATTAATAATGTTTTATAAGGATGTTTTAAGTTTGCAAAGTGGTCCGTTAAGTACCGGTTTGAAGTGGCTTGAGGGTGGGAAAGTGTCAGGTAAGGTGCGCCATGGAGCGACCAAAGCTAATTCATCTTCGCGAGTAGCGGCGTATCTTTCGTTTTTTTGTTTTTCACGTTTTCAACTTTTCTTCTGGCTAGCAAGCAAGCAAGCAAGCAAGCGCTCGATTTGCAGAGTTGTTTGGAAGTGGAGGCGCCGGGCACCAGACACGCGGCGCACAAATGAACTGTACTTTTTGCAATTAATCTTCGCTCGTCGCATAAGAACAATTTGAGAAAACGAGCGTAAACTTTTCTCACTTGCAAACAACGAATATCCGCAAATACTCAGAGTATACATATAAATTGTACAAGTAGTTTAAAGTTAAAATATTTTTTAATCATAAAAAATGATTGCTGTTTTAATGCTGATTATTGTAGGGTTCAGTTATAGTTATTGTCAGTTAAAGTTAAATTAGAGTATTTGAGACAATAATCACAATTGTGATACGATCTGCTGTGTAACTTGAACTAGAACTAGCACCGTAACGAACCCTGTGTATGGCAGTCGTCACTAGCAATTTTCTTCGTTTGGTCGCGTTCCGCTCAAGCCGTTCGAAATCCAATCCATTAACGAGTAATGTGGCCGACGCTTCGCTCACCGAAGGCGGTGGTGCAAGCCACGGAATGAAATTGCATTTGATGCACATGACGACGACAACCGCGACAACCAGAACACACATCTTCAATAAAAAAACATTTTAAACGACAAAACAAAAACGACTTAATAAAAAAAATAAGAGAAAACTACAAATAAATTTCATGTTATTAATTTTAACTTTCTTTAATAACTTAAATAGATTGTAGTTGTCGTTGTTGTTGAGTAAATTTACAAATAATTTCCAGATACAATCAGTATAAGTTGAGCTGGTAAAGTTTAAACGATGCAGGGTGGAAACTAAGCAAATGATCACTTACGAAATTGACGGTTTCGTGGCACAAATGTTTTGCGGTGGCACGATGTGCAGGAATTCTATCTACTCCGAGGAGGAAAGAGTAAATTAGTATCAAATGGTATACCATCCAACGAAGAGTCGGCGAACGAGAACGAACATTGCGCCAAATTACGTTGCTGAATTTACAAACAATTTTCACAATATTTTAACCGGTTTCAAGTTGCGCCGTCGACACGCAATGTGAATGTGAGCTTTACGTTAAAGTTCATCAAGTTACCAATGTTTAAACATGTTGAAACTCTATCTAGTTTACTGACATACAAAATAAAACCAAATTTAAATCAACAAAATACGAATTTTGCGAAAATACGAAAATTTGCTTAGTGGCGCCATCTATGAGTTAAGTTTTGAATTAAAAAATTACAAAATCAAAATTTCATTTTTAGCAAATTTTTGTAATATTTTAAAACACTTAGTATGTAAATGTTTTCCAACCAATTCAGTTTTTGTTGCTGTTGGTTTTTGACAGTTGGTACCACTCTTCCATATTAGCACATCTGCTTGACGGGCATTCTCAACCTTTTTCCGGTCGTGTTTTCATTTGTTCCTGGGTGAATCTTCTTGGACGAAGCAAAATCGGTTACTTGGCTCACCCGCGCTTTCGGCTGTGTATTGCTGAAGAAGGCAGTTTACGACTCGGCGACAGCAATTGCCGTCCTCACGCCACTACCACGCCCGAAGAGACTATCGCGCATCCTTCCGACGTCCGAACGTTTGGTCAACGTCCCAAGGGAGTCCTCCGGATCTCCCCCGGCGCTTTCACCCAGGGCAAATCTCACCGACACGTCATAAACACGTACAATGTTCATTCGCCTTCACAGGAATAGAAATAAGACTTTGAGTACGGACCAAAAACTTTACACAGCGTTTCTTTAGATTAAAACATTCCAACAAAAAATATAAAATTTTTTAAAATTTAGCCTACATACTTTTTATATCTAAACACTCTGTATATTATATTTGGTAAATTGTGTTGATTGCTTGTTCCTGCTGCTTAAACACTCCTGCTGACTAGACTAAAGTCAATTTCCCAGTCTTAAATGTTGGGGGATGTTTTCGACTCAATTTTTTTATCTAACACTGTTCATAAAGGCCGAAGGTTGATACTTTGGACACGTGGCATTTACCATCATCGGATTATTGAAATTTATCACCGCAGGTGAGGGAATTTTATGTTTATGATCGTCGGCGTGCTTGCTTTCAATTCCAAAGAAAAACCCGCCAGCTATTTTATGAGTTTCTTTATGAAGCATCAAGCGGCAGGAAGGAATGAAGAACGCCCGGTACAACAACGCGACATCAATTTTGTCTTCAACATCTCATCGTGGCAAAGACCAAAACATTGAATGACCATATTCCAAAGTGTCAGGCTTTCCACCGAAGAATCTCCTTCTGTAGCCTAGCGATATTAGTTTTTATCGTCGGAAGGGATGTGTTGAATGCGCAATAATCGTTTGTTTTAATGATGCTCATCATCAAACCATCAGGAGAATTTCAGAAAGCACTAAAGCTCAACATTTTCTCACCACGGTCTGGATATTGTTTCAAAATTAAATTTAATTTTTATTATTTTTTGTTAATTTTTTATATATAGATTTAAAGAAAATAAGAAAGGACGTAACAAGTTAAACGAGTTTAACGTGTTGGAATTTTCCCAAAATTCTTAAACCTTTTATTTCCTTCTTGGTGTTTTATTCACTCTGTCAATGCACTTGTTTTAGTTCTTATGTTTCTTCTTGTTTGTGGTTGTTTCTTACACGCCGTACCTGTGTTGTCTGTGTGTCTGGCAGGGTTTGGTTTGTGGCCCATTCTTCATTCGTGTTCGCGTTGAAGGCGGCAACGCGCAGTCTCGTCTCGCCCAAGGAGAACCAGTCTTCCGGATGCCCCAGTTCGGACATGAATTATTTATCAACGTAATTTTTAGCAGTAAATCACACGGAACGAGGGGGGTTGGTACGCGGCGGCGGCGTGCCGGTGCCTTTTGTGCGCTGTGTATAAATCGACGGTGGTAACTCTTTCTTTCTGCGTGCAAGACCGCCGCCTTCTCTGCAAAGACTTTACAAACCTGTACAATCTATACTAGGTCATATTTTCTCAAAAAAGGGTTGATATTTTGTTTGTTTTAAGCTTGATTTAAATTTATTTGTTTCTAATTAAAAATAATTATTCTGCCAAATATTTTAGACCTTAATTATTTTGTTTCAGGTGGTTACTACTTAATCGAACGTAAATCCCACAAACTGCAAATTGTTGTGCTCAATACCAATTTGATGAAAAGAAATGACAATGATGACGAAGCAAGAAAACAATGGGAATGGTTAAATCGAGTTTTACTGAAGTGTCAAAACAATAAAGAAACGGTGAGTATTAAAACGTTCTATTTACTAAAATTAATAATTTTCTAAACATTCTGGAGTGTTTTTGACCACATTTTATGATCAGTAAAATTTATGTGGTTACCAGACGAAGTTAACGTATTTACCTTCATGGTTTATTAAATGCACGAGCAATATATTTATAAAACAACGCAGTGTTGAGCAAAACATGCGTTCAGTTCAACACACCAGGACTAAACTCAACTAAACTCGTTGTGTGTTGAGCAATTCAGCAGCATGCATAAATTTAAGACGGAAACTCCACTGAGACCCAAAACCATAACACAAAATATTTCAAACGCAAATTTTCGGAACACAACAAAAACAATTGCATGATAATTTGTACAAGGACTACAAATTTTTTAACAATAGAAAACACCCAACAAAGTCTTTTGTTTTAAACTTTAGTTGTGCATAACGTCGCTGCAGTTGTTTATTTGCAAAATGTATACATTTTAATATTTACCGATTTGTTCGAGCAGAAAATAGGAAAAGCTTGTACATTTTGACGTCTTGTCCGTTCTCGCGATCGAATCGAAAACTTTACGCTGCTGATTCACCAAAAATATACCAACTCGACGAAAAACAACGCAACCGGTTCTCTGTGCAGGAAACGAGTCTAAAACAATGCAAAACATTGAGATTGCATTACTATCGTTAGCTTGGTTTGCATTCTGTGTTGTATGTTGCTTGTTTTTTGTTTTATGCAGCTGGCATTTCCTGCCGCGGATGTCGATATATTCCAGCAGACGGTGGTTATCAGTGTGGAGGCGCCGGGCAATTCGCGAAAATATTCACCCTCATGCTATTATTACGTTTCCGGGCGTTATTGTATAAATACGATAATCTCGTTCCGGGCAGTGGCGCGTGCTTTCCCGAGAGACGTCGAACTGGTTAATTTTAATTTGTTACGAGTTACCTTCGTTTGCTAATTGGGACGAGCTCAACTTGCTGATGAAGGAAAACCATGTCTTTTTGAATTGCTATGAATAGCTAAATATTTGTTTTCCTGTTTTCTTCTTGTCTTAAGTGTTGTTTACCAACGTCATGTTGCGTTTAGTTGTTATGCTTATCAGCTGCAGAAGAAATACAAGACGAAATCAAAATAAAGAGCTGTTGGTAAGCGTAATAAATAACAATTTTTAATTTGTTTATATCTTTTAAATTAATTAAGTTAAAAATATAAACAAAACAGATTTTAAAAGATATAAAGATTGCCTAAAGGTATTGTTTAAATAAATTTTGTAAAAAAAATTTTTTTAAGAAATATGGAGGTTAAACTTTTCGGTTTTATACTGCAAAAATATTATATCACATTTATTTTTTGGTATGAATATATCAATTTGTGTCACACCATTTTGACTAGTTTTTGCGTCAGTCGACATTGCAATACATCTTGCCGACGAAACGTGTTCATCTTGCTCATCCTGCCGCCTACGTGCGCACTTTTTCAACGTTTTTGCTGTACACGTCAAATTTGCAAAAATGTGACACGCCACCCAAGTTATGCCGGTCGTGTCGCAACCCAAAGCAACATTTTCAACTTATCCTCTATTACATAACCTAAAATTCTGGGACGTCACTATAATATCAATAATGCTATTTTCTTATTCATTCTTAGTTATATGACCAAATCTAGTCTTTAAAAATACATACCAAAAATTAATCAAACAAAAAAGCAGTGTGTTAAAAGTTAAAACAAGTTCTATTACTATTTGTGTGTCAATTTTTTAGTATGACTTGCGTATCCAGAAACCATTTTACGACCTGCAGCCGTTTCTGAACAGTAAATATTTAAAGATTTCAACCGTCCCACGTCTACGTTTCCCAACACATTTTCCAACATGTTTGCAGCGGTTTCTACACGTACTCTGACCTCTACAAAAGTAAAAAGCAACGCCAAAAGAGAAAAAGCGTATGCGATTTCGTCTAAAAGTGTGTAAAATTGCAAACTGTAGACTTGCCACTGTAACCTGTAACAAAAAGCCATCAATCTTTGCTGCCTCCGTTCGGGTTCCGTTCGGTTTCGTTTGCACACTGACGTTGCGCGTTTCTCGTTTCCTATGCGTTCGCCGATGTATTTTCATTTTCTTGCCGGGCGACCTTCTTGTGCGCATTTTGATTCCCTGCGTTCTGTTTGCTTCCTGCAAACACACAAATTCACAATTTGTACGAAACATGCAAGTATGAGATGGCGAGCACAAGGCCAGTGCGGAAATTGTGAAAAAAAGGCGCCGACACAATAAACCAAACAAAAAAAATCCGAGCTCTCAAAACATATTTTTACACGCACAGAATAAGGAAAGAAAGCCAGGAAGAAAAAATGTAATAAATGTTATTTATTTCCGATGTGGACTAAAATAAAAAATGATTGAATTGTTTAGATATTTTTGTGAATTTTCGATAAAAGTAATTTGTAAATGGTAACACAAAAATTAGGGTGATTATAATTGTATTATCGTGTTTTAGTGTTGATTGTGATCCTAGACGATGGTGGACAGACTGGAATAGAGATAATTAAATATCACACGAGTGTTACGATGTTCGATTGTCGACGACAGGGAATAGCACTAATGAAATCTACGTAGGAAATCTAATTAAGTAAATTACTCAATTGATCCTAGAGAATGTTCGAACCAATCAGCATCAAACTACACTGAGGCCGAACATGATGGTCTGTTCCAAACTGGACTACACTAAACTCAAATTTGTTGAAAATCGATTCTACCATTGTCTACCTTCTTCATCAAAACATCGAAGCATAATCAAATTGTTATTTTAAAAAAAGTAAAATATTGTTGATTCTTACATTATACAATTGCTACATTGGCAATTTCACATTACACGGGGTGCTGATTGGCTTTATACTCACGCCACGTGCTCACAACCCCTGCCAACACCACATCACTGCGCACCACTGCTCTGTCACGGAACAAAAGGTTCATTGCAGTGAATAATACACTGAAATAACATCATTTTACGATGTTTAACATTGCGACGTGCGCATTGCAACTACATAAACCAAACAGAATCTACTGAACCCTTACAAGTTACAAGCTACAAGCATATGAACCAACACTACTTCTGGTTGCGTTGTATTCGGTAGTACAACACGTTACTAGTAGTACAGTCCTTGTAGTTGTCCTTGTCCTGGTTGGTATTGTACATAGGTATATTAAAGTCGAAGTTACTGTCCTAGTCGCAGTCGAAGTCGGTGAGCAGTAAACACCAAATAAACAAGGATCTGTCTCAGTGTTTCAGACCAAGATCCAATTGCAAAACAGAACATGCAGAAGTGCAACGGTGAGGAATTAAAGAAATAAAAGGAAAAAACTTTCGTAAAACTAAAAGAATAGCGTATTCTGAAATGCTTTCGTAAACTGTAAAACAGCATGATTGAAGTTGAAGGGTTGTAAAATTTCCACTAAACAAATAGGGGAATTTATTTAAATTTCTTTTGTTAAATTTATTTATTTAAGAATATATTATTTCTGTACATTTTAATGTAAGGTTTTTCTGTCGAGACAATATCACAAACTGATCTATAATCGAATTGAATTTCAATTATTTCTTAGTTACGTTCGTCGCTTGTTCGTACAAGAATCTTGCTATATCTTGGCGTATTTGCAATTACAATCTGCAGGAACTACCTCTGTACAACGCGCCGCAATCAAGTGCTCGAGTGCACTGGCGTTGAGTTGAGGTTATGGAGTTTGCCCTCTCAGTGGCATAGCAATTCGCAAATTGCTCACCGCCGTCTGCCATGCGAATAAATGTCCAAAACAATATCCCAACATTAAATTGCCAATTTGGCGAAACTGTGATCTAAAATTGATTCAATCCTAAACCCTATCTATCGAAGGCGTAGCGAACGTTCAACTTACTTCGGACCCCAAGCCCCCAAGCGCTTTGCTTCAACATCTTCTACTAGATTGCTAACAATTGCTAACAAATACTAACAATAGTGTTTGAACTACCATTTTAATGTTTAGTAAAAGAATATTTTATTTGGATGTTTATTTTGATAAAAAAACAAACATATATTGAGTAAAATTTATTTTGTTTGATATTTTTGATGATAACTTTGAAACTAATGAAAACTCAAATTCAAACAAATTATATTTTAATTAATAAATAAATTATTAACAATTTTTAACTAAAAAATTATTTATATTTTAATTTTAATCATAAGAAAATTACAGATAAAGTAAAAACTATAAAATTGAAAAAAAAAATTATTATTTTTTTAAATTTAAAATTTTTACTCTTAAACAATAAATGATAAAAATTTTAATTTAGTTTATTTTTAAAGATTAATAAATTATCTAACATTTTATTGAAATCATTTTATTGTAAAAAATTTTTATCTTGATGAAATTGTAAGGTAAAGATGATAATCATTAAAATTAAAAATATTCGTACCAAAAAAACATTTTTTTTTAATTTGTTAATAACTTTTAGGTTAGTAATGATAAAAATATGAACTAAAATTATTTTAAATAACAAATAAATTCTCTAAAACTTCTGTTAAAAAAAATTTTACTAACAAATTGTTATCGTATGGAAAATTAGAGGTAAACTTGGCACTAACCAAAAACAAAAAATTAACATACCAAAAAAAAACTTTTTAAATTTGTAAATTACTTTGAAACTAATGAAAATTAAAATTTAAACAAATTACATTTTGATTAACAAATAAAATATTAACAAGTTTTAACTAAAGAATTATTTATACATTAATTTTAATCATAAAAAAATTACAGATAAAGTAGAAGCTATAAAAATTAGGAATAAAAATTATCATTTTTTTAAATTTAACTTACTTTTAAACAATAAATGATATAAATTTGAATTAACATTATTTTTAAAAGTAAATAAATTATCTAAATTCTTTTTAAAATCGTAGTCTTGTAAAAAATTGCTATCATAATAAAATCTTAAAGTAAAGATGATAATCCTAAAAAGAAAAATTATTGTACCAAATAAACAATTTTTTTAAATTTGTTAATAACTTTTAGGTTAGTAATAATAAAAATATGAACTAAAATTATTTTAAATAACAAATAAATTATCTAAAACTTCCGTCAAAAAAATTGTTTCTAAAAAATTGTTATCAAATAGAAAATTCAAGATAAACTAGGCACTGACCAAAAACAAAAAATTAACATACAAAAAAAAAAATTTCTTAATTTGTTAATAACTATTAAACTAATAAATATAAAAATATGAACTAAACTGTTTATAAAAAAGAAATAAATTATCTAAAATTTTGTTTAAATAATTTTTTCATAAAAATTATTAATCATATAAATTTCTTAGGTTAAATTTGTATTTTATTTTAAAAATCATTAATTTTGATAATATCATTTTTGTTTGTATTTAAAATTGTTAACTTTAATACAAAGTTTGTATTAATTACTCTCACACATTGTGAGTTATTATGACTCCCTTGATAGTGTTATGTGAGTAAAAAAACGAAGTTTGCCAAACCCTAAACCATATTTTATATAAAAATAAATGCAAAAATTAGTCACAGCGTCATAAAACGCAATGATGTAAAACACCTTCGGGAATAATTAATAGCTGCAACGTATCAGCGCGGTGTGGCGCCTCGCGCGCGTATAATTAACGAAAATTTCATTAACTTGCGCTGCGGCTTTGAGTGCCAGCTTAATCCCCGCGAACGTCAAACCGCGCGAGCGTAATTATCCCGCTCGTGGACACTCGCTAGCATCGCACGATGACACGTCATGAATTACCATGAATTATGAAAAGCGTAATTCTATACAACCGACTCGAAATTCACAAACGTCCAAAATTGCTATCATTTTCTGCTGGTGGAATTAATTTATATGCAAAAAATTGTGTAGGACTACAAAATCTATTTAATTACAAATTACATTGGATGATCAATTTGTTGCATATAAGGGCAATCGTTGTGCATTTGATAATTTCAATAGAATTAGAAGTTAATTTGAAAACTTGGTAAATGTAATTAATTAATCATTGGTTTGTAATTTGATATTTATTGCAGAAATTGCTGAAAATGCAAAACAAATGTGCATTTAATGTTATTCCGATTCGGGGTTTAGTTGGCGGCCATTGGTCATGAGAGAAGGAAATTCCCCGAACTGATATGCAGCTGGATGTCGAAATTAGTAATACATGTGTTGTGGATACGTACACAATTAATTAGCATGGTATTATGTGTGTGTTTTGGACAGTTTCGGCACCATCGGAGTTTCTGTTAATTATAAATTTTAATGAGATATTTACATAAATGACTACATGGAAATCATACTGATAATCTTATTAATATATTATTCAAATATTTTTGTTTTAAATTTTTAAAAAATATTACTTTAAATTACTTTGTTAAAAATATAATAATATTATGGTCTAAATGTTAAAAACCTTTTAGCATTTACGACAATTTTGTAGCCTCCCAGCTCATTTTTCATCACGACCTGAGGTCTCAACTAAAGTCCCCCCTTGAGGTCAAGCATCCATGACTCTCAACGTCTCCAATGAGAATATTTGTGAGAGAGGATTTCTGGAAGCTCCTCATCTCTGGGGAGGTTGAGTTTAAAGTTGTATGTAAATAAGAACTCGTCGGCCAAGAATAGCAATCCAAAACCCGAATGCAGACGCCTCCGGATATTGCCTGCCAAACAGTCGAATATTAGAAGTACCTAAGGTCGAGGGTATATTACTGATTTTGCGATTTGCAACGCTGGATTTCATTCGACATAACCAACGTTCAGCGTGCTTTGCCTTGGTTATGTCCAAACGTAATAGTGAGCTTGAAAGTCTTCTTCATTACGGGTCAACCGCGCTGGCACCGGCTGACCCTTCGTGATGGGACTCTCGACTTTACCACTCACCCCTCGACTACCACTATACTAAGTCATCCCTTGTCACCCGTTGCGCGTAGCAGTCGTTGTCCTCATGATGGCGCCTCTTCCTCTTGGGCTTCCTTTTTGGTTTGTCGGCGTCTGGTGGGTCTGGCAAATGAGCAGCGCGCGGGTTTGCCTTGAATTTATTACTTCATATCCCACTGCAATGAACCTAATCCTCAACAGTGCTGTTATCTCCCCAATGTTGGAAGCAAGAAAACTCTACAGTGATCTTTCAACCTTCGGCGATCTTTTCAAGATTCCACATAGGATTCCTGAAATAAAAAACACACCCACAAAATAAACTAAGTCTAACCTTAAAATCTTTCTTAAAGACGTTTGAGGTTATAACTCAAGGACAATAATGTCACACCATTTAGTAAGATAAACAAACAATGCAGGACTTTACGAGTTGTAACACAAAAAATGAAGCAAAACAAAACACAAAACTCGGAAGTGGTTAAGTGCTCCGACACTCGAGGTCGATGCGTCCAATGTACACACCATTAGATCAAAGCTTTGGTGCCACCGAGGTGTTTGTTCTTTCCTCCCTCTTAGAACACTTATCGGCTATCTGACTTGTACCGCGAGTGTCCGTTGGAATCATCCCTGTTTTTTACGTTTTTTGCGCGAGGAATTGCTGTTATCTCAGCACACACACCGCGCAGACTTGAACACATTTATTTTTATCTGTTTTTTTGTGTTCAAGAGCAATTACAGCCCAATCTACAATAAAACTCAAGCAAACATAACCCAACAAACTAAACTTATCGTGCTTTAGGAGATAACTTAAGAATTTAATATGAAAATGTGGAAAAATGTAAAATAGCAAAACGTTGGTCGAAGAACTTTAGACGTGTGAACAATTCACGTTTATCTTCATCAATATCGCACCCAGAACGGTAAGGACTGTGAGGTCGATCGATCCGGAGCACTATCCACACCATCCATCCACACTATCCACATCCATTCGCACTCTTCTCTACAAGACTACGGTTTCGTGAAGAATACTGACGGGTCGATTCATCTCGTCGAGTCACTCGAGAACGGAATGGCAAAGTGCCCTTTGGTTTTTTCACCTCGCTAATCTCACACCGGCCTTGTTCCACCTTTATTCCATCTTATCGATTCTTCGAGTAGTACAAAACAAACAAAAAACATAACCTAAAACACACTACTTAGCACATATAACCTCAAAACTTATAAAATCCTGGGTGTTATCTCATTTTTTTTTTCATTTCTTTGTCACATCTTTTTACAACCCTTAGAAGTATTATAAAAATTTATATTTTCTCCATTTCTTTTACTAGGTTTCCCTACATTTTTTTGTTCTCTATCTCATTTTTTGTGTTAAAGTTTTGTTGTGGTTGAAGCTGGTAGCTCACAATAGATCCATTTAGTTGCATTAATGCGAAATGTATGTATCGTGCGAATTGTTATCGCCATTCTCGCCAGCGAACAGGAAGTGCTTTGCGTTTGCCTCGCGCAAAGAAGAATTTGCAGGCGCGGTGGCGGCAACCATCACATTCAACCACATCTTCTTTACCCTACGCTACTCCCCTACGCGTTTTAAGATGATTTCGTTAGTGAGGAGCATCTTTTTAAAAGTCGATCGTAAAAAATAATGTGCGCTTCTTACGCCTTGTAAAACAAGAAAGCTCGACAGCACTCGCATGACTAAAGCATTTCCACACAAAAAGAATATAGAGAACAATGTGATGTAAAGATAAAAGACTAAAACTTCAAAATACAAACAACATTTTTATATTTTAGTTTTAAAAATTCTGAATTTAAAATCTAAAAGGTTTAAAATATAAAAGAAAAAATGTTATTAAAAGTCAATAATTTTCTATATGCAACCCATTATACATTTCTGTCAAATTTTATTGGTTATTTGCAAAAACCTAATGATTTTTGATGTTATCTGTTAATATCTAATGATTGGTGATTGAAAACGATAAAATCAACTCGTCCTAAATGTCATATTAACGCGTTTTGTCGACTTATCGATTCAATTACGATGGCTCTGCGTGACTGGCTCTTAATTGAATGGAAAACAAGACGAGTGATAAATATGATGCTAGTACCCTGCAGGCTGTTACTCTGGCAAGGACAAAAACCTAAAAGGACGTGCAAGGCATGCAGGACTCTCTACCAGACAAGCCATCCGTCGTTAGAAATAATCAAGATAAATGATGCTCTACTTCAAATAAAAAAATCATCTGGAATCTAAAAGAAAATCAAGTATTAGAAATAAGGACTGCATCCTGGAAAATTTGTATTATTATAGACACAAATAAATTTATTTGTTTTCATTCAGTTTAATTCAAAGCAAACAATATTTGTTTCTGGGTGATTTTGTTGGAAGTTGTGGAACATTGACAACAAAATTGTAGGATAAAATCTAAATGAATCTGAATGAAATCCCGGGCGTTGTCAGCGGGTCCTGCTTCGAAGGATATGCATATATTTATATTAGCCAGAGTCTGGTCGCGTAGAACGACGAGCACCATCGCACGGACGTCCTCGGCGGATGCAGGAAGAACAA
Source organism: Atheta pasadenae (assembly GCA_030264155.1). Lineage (NCBI taxonomy): Eukaryota > Metazoa > Arthropoda > Insecta > Coleoptera > Staphylinidae > Atheta > Atheta pasadenae. The sequence goes on along the minus strand of JARJDS010039464.1, from coordinate 11,599 downwards.
ACACTACAAATTGCTTGCTGCAAACGTACCGCACGTCGAGACGTGCCGTTATATTCGTTCGTTTGGTCGCACTTGTTGTGCGGGTGTACAAACAGAGGGAATTTCACCAAATGCGGAAAAACATTTGAATCATACAAATTTTGTTTTATCATTCGCGATACGAATATTTACATGGTGATGGCAACATAAACAAAATGAAAGAAAGTCAAATTAACTCAACTGTTAGAGAGATTGTTAGTTATAATCAAAGTTAATGACGTAAACTTGTTATGCATTTAATTAAAATTTTACACAAAAAATACAGTCGCAGTTTTCATTATAATTTTAATTAAAACTTTATTATTTTTTTAATTTCTGAAATGAGTATTTTACATTTGAAAATGTTTCGAATTCGAAATATTGAATATCAATGGAATCATCAACTAAGCGTATATTAATATCCGCTAACTTTTTAATAGGATTTGTGCGACTGCTCGTTTGTGTTCATCGTGGTTGTCGTCGTAGTCGTCCCTTGAGCAAGTGGACGTTTGTTGTAAACTTTTCGATGACCATTGTGTCGACTAGCAACCATCCCAACTCCCAAACTCTCTTCGCGCGTTTGCCCAGCTCTTCTTGCGGTTCTCGAATTGCTTAGTGCTCGACGTTACAATGGTACCTTGTTCGGACGTTTGGTGTCTGCTTTCCTGCCTTTTCGAACGCTTACTTTTCTCTTGTTAGGTGGCGCTAATGGCTGAATGTAACTAAAGTGTCGGTGGGAGAACATGATGCCTTCGGTGATGCAAGGAAACGTGTGCGAAAATAGAGGATCGATATCCTCGCGGCGCTGTGGATGGCACAGCACTTTTGCCAGTTGGCCAGTTATGGAAGGAGGTGGCAACCGCCAACAATACAAGCGCCGAGAGCGCTGATAAAAGATACCGACGCCAATAGGAAGGACCAAAGAGTAAATTCTCACACTGAGATATACACCATGTACATGAGATACTGATAGGCGCTGCAAGCATTAAGGCCAACGCCAAAAACTCAAAGCTCACGTGATGTTGTGGAGCAACCATCAACTGCTTACTATACGAGGGCCAGAAGTAAAAGAAGGTTAGAAGCTGGGTGTAATTGCTGGATCGGAGCCAAGGCTGTATAAGAAGTAGAAGTAGAAGATGTGTTGTGGGTCTAGACAGAGGGTAGAAAAACGCGCTAATCACCAGCACGCTCACATCAGCAAGATACCTCTCCCTCAGTACGTCTCTCAAACAAGCGAAGCAGTCCAGACCAGAGCCTTTTTTTCAAAGCATCATTTACGAACTGATAACAAGGAGTATGTCTTGATGACTATAGTAATGACTGTTAAATAATGGTTTTTATCTTGAAACATTTTAATAATTTCAGATATAAACAGACTTTTTTACGTTTGACCTTAAAAGTTTAGAATTGATAACCCAATTTGAAAGATCAAAGTCTTATAGACAATATCAAAGTATTGTCGATTAAAAATGAAAATGAAGAACGATTTGATGTTCGATCTTGGTATAACTTTATCAAAATTAAGTTCTCATATAATATATTATATTAATTTTATAGATACAAAATTTCCCGGACTTTTATTAACAAGTTTCATAAATAAAATTTAATGAAAAACAAACCCATATAATATTTATATAAAAATTGAAGTATGTTCGTGTGTTTCTTCCGTATATGCTCTGAAATTGCTGAACCGATTGAGATGAAATTTTCAAAAAGTCTTTAGAATAACTCAGGTAGTGTTATAGGATCTATTTGATACCGATTGGACTAAGAGAAAAGAAGTTATTTGTTTTTTAGCAGTTTTTTGTTGGGCAGCGTTTGCAAATCACTATGTAGTATTCCAACGCATGTGGGATTGTAAAAACTGGTAAAAACGTGCATTTATGATTTTATAAAAATTCTCTTGTACCCGAACTATGAAGAGCAATAGAAAATGGTGCTTTTTAATACAAACTTTAAAAAAAATTATTAATCATATCCCCAACATTCATTAATGTGGTGACTGCTATTAATAAACTAAATAAATAGACAAACAACAAAAATATTAAAATTATTGCAACGAAATTCAGGGAATGTGTTCAAAAACAATCCACCCTCGTGCATTATAAACGACACATAAACAAATACCAGATTTGATCCCCACCTGTGCGGTGTGTATTTATCCTCGAATTGGCGAACATTTTCGTGCATTTTCGAATTTTCCGCTTGCATAAATCACAACACCTTTCCACACCTTGTTTTGCGCCCCCGCGATTTAACAACGTAGCATCGGATTGCATTGACAAAAATACAGAATTTGCAATACGTGAATATTGGAATAAACAAAAAAGCTCAGATGCGGAAACACACAAATTCAACGATTATTATACGTATTCTGCAAGCGTTAAAAAAACGCAAACACGTCAAGCACGTATTTTATGTTTTTGGGACGAACCATCCGAATTCTATTCGCTGATATCGAGCTTTTTTTGTTGCTGCTGTATTCACGAATTGGCTGTTTGAATGTTTTCATAATAAATCACCGATTTTCATATGACAAACGCGAATGCATAGCCTTTCAAATGACGTGCATTTATATTTATAATTTTTATTTGCAGTTTCACAAATTGCAGATTTATTTTCGATCATCATTCATGTTTTATGTCACAACAAAACAAAAAATATTTTATACGAAAATATTTTGTCGATTTCAAGGATTAGATTGAACCATTATTTAAATTTTTTGGATATTTTAGGATTCGTACTGAATCGGAGGGTGTTAGATGAAAAAACAGATTCAAGTAATATCAATAACCATAACAATTGATCGGATTGGGTTTGATCTAAAAATTTCAATAAAAAAGAAACTTAAACCTTGAAAAAAAAATTTACATTCAAGTTATTTTTTTTTATAAATTTCTAAATTAAAATCCAAGTTTATAATTCCTTTGCTTTTTCCCTTTTCTTTACTTTCAACCCAAATTTACCCAAAAATTAATTAAATTATTCCGAAAACATCACTAAACGATGATTGATAGTCGTGTTTACACTCTCAATTTTAATTATTGATAAATATCAACAATATCGAAATATCACGCCATGACTTGATAGATTGATTAGATGTCAGGTCGGGTTGAGGTCGTAGGTTATTACCAAAGGGCAACAAAATGCGCACGTATTGATTATTCTCGTTTTAAGCCATTAGAAGCTTTAATTTTCTATTAATCAACTAAATAAACACCTAACCCAATTTCTTACATTCTTTTACACAAAAAAATGTTGAAAGTCACGTACTCAATTTAAAACTTTTCTTGTCCGGCACTCAAGCAAGTCAAAGATTAGCGCGTTTTCTTTTTGAATGAATTCTGAACTCACCAGATCTTTGTACAACGCTTTTCAACTTTTCAAAGCTTAGCGTTTTTTTTTAATAATAATAAAACGAAATTTCTGATTATTTGTTTAACACAAAATTTCTCGATTTCCACTCGTTGTAATTCTCTCCGGAAAGAGTTCTAATCCTTTTTTCTTCGGAGTCTATTCAGGGTTTCTATGATCCGTATTATCAAGCGCTGCCATTTGTACGAGTTGCATGTGTGATGCCGTACATTATGATGCGTGACGCTTACATTTGGAATGAAATCAAATTTCAATATCAATGACTCTATTATGCAATTCTCGCGCGAAAGCATCTTTTGGTGCCTGGCGACGGCAAAAGCGACGAACGTGCCGGCCTGATCAAGTGAGCATGGAGGAAACGGCGTCGACGAAAATCGTATTTTCATTTTATTTTTTGCGTTTTTTGTCATCCCTTTTAAGTCCACCTTTACTACCTTTTTGAACCTGTACGAACACTTCAACAGTTGCTTTTACGCCGTACTTTTATCTTGCTTTTAACTTTTTTGTTTTTCTAACAAAAAATTACCTTCTAAAGAAAATCAAACTTCCCACGCGTTGGGGTGTAAATCAAATTTGTAAATATTTAATTTTGTTTCAGGTGTATTTGGTTGGTCACATGCCTCCTGGGTCTGACGAACGTACACGAGGAGGAAACCATCACGCTCATTATGCCTACACAGATTTTCACAATAAAAAATATTTAAACGTAGTTCGGAAATATTCAGATATTATTATGGGACAATTCTTTGGACATCTACATTCCGATTCGTTTAGAGTTGTTTATAGTGATAAAGGTAAGTTTTTAAATACTAAAGTTATTGGGGTTGCATAACGTAGTGAATAAAGATAATTGTCCAGTTATCGAATAAACTATGCTGGAAAACATTAACGTTTGTGTTCGTAGCAAGTTTAAGTATCAATTAAGTCCACCGCCTGGCACGACAAGCCTTGCCCAGAAATTAAACGGCCGCCGAGTCCAAGTTGGACCCCGGGTGCTGCAAGACCTTTTCAGACATTATCTTAGGGTGTGGATGTGGACTAACTATATTAGCACAAAGTTACTAACAGCACTAACTACATTTATGTCATATACTTAAACATATCTATATAGTTGACCCCAAACTGAACTAAATTTTATTTATGAAACTTTAAGGATAAAAATTGTAGGTTTAATCATCAAATCATTTAATTATAAATAAATATTTCCCTAAATTTGATATTCTCTTTCAAATATTTGGCTTATTTTATAAATGAGAAGATTACACCAAGCAAAAGATTTTAATGAAACTCAAAGTAGTGTAATTCATTCCAAAGCCGTTTCAGGATCAAATCATGGACAAAGATTAAGACCCGATTTAAAACGCCTCCGTTTTCGTGCGGTTGAATGTAACTTTCTAGATTTCTAGAAGACGACGGATCTACACAGCTGATTACAACCATCTGCTCGTCTCGCATGCCAAGATATCGATGATTCACGGCTTCCACAATCGCTTAACTGGGTTTTAAAAGATTTTCATATTGTTTTGATAAAACGGAGACACTTTTGTCGTCTTTGTCTTTGATTCGGAAATATGTTGTTAAAGCATTGTTAGCACAAAGTTAAATTTTTGACTTAATAAGGCTCATTAAGCGTTAAAAGTTAGGCGGTTGTGCTCAAGCCCAATTTGCGGATTAGATTTGCGCCTCGCCTCGACCGAAAGCCGGTGGAAAGGCAGGCAAAGTGAATCCGCAAGCAATTACATTGAACCATCGCCGGCCATTATTTCGGCCCACTTTTAAATTAGCCGGCAACCCTCCAAATCGACGGTTATTTTTCATCGGTTAACGCCGAAAGCTCGGCATTTTTTCACGCCTTTTCTGCAATTTCCTTTTGCCATTCCGAGGGTATCAGCCATGGAATTACCTACTAAGACCTTAGGAATTACCCGCGAACATCAGTTAACCTAGAAAACATCTTGGATGTGTCTGGTAAAAAAATAAACAACTAGAAATAGTTTAATTTAAAATAAATCTATCATTCTTATAGAAAAAATACGTGTTGATCTTTGATTAGTGTAAAGCTCAACTGAAAAGCTTTTTAAACACTATAATATTAACATTAGTATTTTTTGTAATTAGTTTAAAAGACTTTAAGGTTTTGAGGTAATCAAATTGTGTTTCTATATCTGAAGTATTCGAAGTTTCCAATCTTTACAATCATGATATAATATATTTTTCTTGGAAGGACTTTGTGGAGCTGCATATGTGGTCTTCCAACTTTCAGCATATTGATACTTCTCTTTGAGCGTCAAATGAATCGGTCCCTTTTCGGTATCCCTCATGCTTTCATGACAACCCTCGTTTTTTTGCTTCATTCCTAGGCTTCTCCGTGCATAGCTTTTCCATATGTATTAGGTTTTAACTCGGAATGACCCAAGGACGAGTATATCCGAGGGATCAACTTTTTATACAGTATAAACATATGAAACGCATATCTTTTTTACCGAATATATTTTACCAACGAATATAAACATTTGATATCTATAAAATGTGTCCCAACAAAATAAAATGACGACGGAACTAACCAAATAGAAATTCTACAACAGTTTTGTTTCATTTTAGGACATCCAATATCCTGGGCAATGTTAGCGCCCTCTGTGACACCACGACGAACTGCTGACGGAGCAAACAATCCAGGATTAAGGCTGTATAAATTTGACAAGGATACCGGCCAGGTATTTAATCTAAAATTTTAGCAATTTAATTTTCTCTTGTGTGTCCTGTGCTGTTTTTTGGATTTATTATTAAATAATTAAAATAATAATGAACGTATTGTTATTATGAGAAAATGCCACTCGAAGTTCTGCCAACTCGCTGAGCGTTCTCGAAAGTTTACTTCCACTCAACTCAATGCAAAAAGTGTACAGTTTTAACGTCACGTTTCGTCGCGCGTAAACGAACATAAACTACCGAATAACTGCAGACGCTCCATTCATTAGGGAATAATATTCGACGCCAAAGCGCACACCAGTCCGGGACTTAAATTGCATCGAAAGTTTCCAAGCCATCCAGAGCTTCAGATATATCAATTACAGGACGGAGCGATTTAATTATGCATCCCAGGCGTGCTGCTAGCTTGTGTCTTTATTCCTTGATTTAATAACCCGCGCTCAAAGTTAAAACATAGAAAATGCATGTTATAGTTACTAAGAAAATTTAATATACAAACTTATAACTTGCATAATTATCTTTTAGATATTCAGAACATACTTTCAAAAAATTTAAAAATAAAAACTGTATTGTGAAAAAAACTTATAATGAAGTTTAACCCCAAAAACCCCAATTAAAATTAAACTAAGGTTAAAGTTGTATTACATATTCTTAAAGCTCAACTCAAGAGCTTTCTAAAACACTATAACATTAGATAATAACTTCTTTATTTATTTATTTATAAGACTTCAAAGTTTTGTTGATAAATCACCAAAAGTGTCAAGAACAACCAATTATGCAGTTTGCCCTTGATTTAACCATAGAATACCTTATCAAAGTTATAATTGTATAACTTATTCTTAAAGCTGAACTCAAGAGCTTTCTGAAACACTATAACATTAAATGGTATCTTTTGGGTTTATTTATTTATAAGACTTTAATAATTTATTGATATGTAACCACAAATGTAAAGAAAAACTAGTTTTGAAGTTTGACCTTGATTTAACCTTAGAATACCTTATCAAAATTATATTTGTATAACGTTTTCTTAAAGTTCAACTCAAGAGCTTTTCGAAACACTATAACAGTATATCATATTGTTTATTGATTATTTATTTATAACGCATTAAAATTTTAATAATTATTATTCAACAATTTTGAGATAAAGTTGCTGAGATGTTTGATCTTGATTTTACACCAGATTCACTTATATTTAATAAAATTGCGAGACATGATTTTAAAGTTCAACTCAAAATCTTTCTAAAAATGTATAACAATATATACTTTTCTATATTTGTTGTTAGTTTATTGGCCTTAAAAGATTTCTTGATATAACAAAAATGTTGAGTTTTGTGAAATAAGTAAGTAAAGAACATTCGACGTTTATCGCGTGAACCTGATAAAACAAATTAAGATCTTCCGGAAGCTGCACGCCAGGCGTTTCTCAACAATAACGACGTTTCGCGGAAGTAGACTCTCACCGACAAAGAGATCCATTAAGCAGCGCATCAATCGTGGATGCTCTAACGTCCTCTCTCGCTAACTTTCATTCCTTGCAAATAAATTAGCTCATTAATACTTTATAATGATCATAACTCTGTTAAATTTGTTTTAACTAGTTACCAGACATTATCGTTATCTTATTTCTGTACTAGTTCTTATTACTCGAAAAGGATAATTTCAAATTTACATTTTAAAATAGAATTTTTACAATTTATAGCTAATTATTGATTGAAAATGGTCTTAACTGCTTGTTTGGTTGTCTTGTTCTGAAACAGATTAATCCATTGTTGATTATCCTTGCAGGTGCTGGACTACACTCAATATTATTTAGATTTGGGACGAGCCAACAAACATCCGGAACTGAGCCTGGATTGGGAGGTCGAGTACAACTTCAGTTCGTATTACGGCCTATCGAACATCTCTCCGCTGTCGCTGCACACGCTCGCCGAGAAATTAACACAATCCAGCACTAATGAGAAACCCAGCTTTAATAAGTAAGTATCCCCACAGTCTGGCATCGCGTCCACCCAAACTTCAAACGCAATTTAATTACGAGCACACGCATTCGCACATCTCACACCTCGAAATTAATGCAAAACACGCGCGAACCCAACACAAATAAACCCAAAATTATGCAAAATTTAAATTTAAAAAAACTGAAGTGCCAAAGTAAAAATTTTCACTCACAAATTGTGACCTGAACGAACACAAACACACACCAAATTGAATCAAATCTACGAACACTCGATATCAAACTAGAACTCGTACTTCCGCGTCGTCCTCGACTAGATTTGAGCAATTTTCTCATCCAACACATCCAGCAAGGACAAATCTTCTCAAATCATATAACTCTAGAGAGTCTTAGACAGGATATCATCAGTTGAAAACGTTTTTCTCGTAAATCATAAAATTTCCTAACAATTTCATACAATTTTTCACAATTTTCGCCTAGTTTTTTATTTGCTTGATTTAGTTTGATTTGGTGAAGGATGCATTATTGGTCGATGTACAGGATGTACTACTACTAAATTATTTATTTTTCAGATATTACAAAGCAAATAGCGTCAGAATGTACAGTAGCAGTACAGCGTGTGACAACTGCGCACATACGCATTACTGCGCCATCACGCGGATAGACTATGAAGAATACGAGCAGTGCGTGAAGACAGCCGCAAGCGCGCTGGCGTCGTCCTCATTAGCACCAAAGAATGTACTTTACGCCGTTGTCTTTTTGACCAGCCTCGCGCTAAGTATGGTTAACATGCTGTCGAATTAAATGTGATAAACCTTAGTTTCTTAAACCCTAAACGTAACTTACGATAAGACAACTAAAAATTAACATAAAATGTTTATGATAGTGCCACGAAATTAGCTAAAATTTATTTATCAATGTTATTTAGTTCTTTATTTAAATAATGAACGCTGATTTGTTGTTTATAACCCTATCATACTGTATAATCATTAGGTACTTATTAAAACCAATTCTAATTATTTTAAAAAATTACATTTTAAAAATAATCACAAAGTTTTGGTTTTTAATTAAAAAAAAATAAAAGCAAAGATTATACAGTGTGTATATTAATTAATATAATAAATAAATAAAAGCATTTTTATATAAATGCACGTCTTTTATAACAAAAATTAAAAAAAAACATTGGAATTGCTATAAAGAAAACAACAAAAAAGTATTTGTGACAAAAAAATTCGATACTGTAGTTAAACTAACTTCTAGCGATGGTATACATACAGTATTGGTGTAAAATATTTTTATATTTTATAAAATATTATCTAAATGTACATACTAAATATATAACGAACTAAAAGCAGATAAAATGTAAAAATATGTGAAGGAATGTGAAAGAAACAACACAAAACATACATTTACATTAAATTTTGTATGATTTTTAGACTTTAATAGCCTAATTACGTTGTAAAACAAGCAACAAGTTAATAAACAACAATCCAAACACCTTTAAACCACAGACAACAACCCTAAAATATAAATAATTTATCTGTTTACTAATGAAAACTAATACAAAACTAATAAAAATTAATGAAAACTAACAAAAACTTAAAATAACAAATAAAATGTTAAAATATAGCTTTTTATGTGGAAAAAAATTTATTAACAAAAAACTCAATGTAAATATACGCACTGTGGGAAAACGATAACCTGCCATCTTGTAAAACTTTTAAAAACAAGAATTAATGTCTATTTATAACAAAAAGAAAATTTTGGTTTTGAAAATTAAAACTTTAAACTTTTAACAAAAGATTTTGTAAATTTAAAGTTTAAAGTTTTTTTTGATAATTAATAAATTCCGTGTATTTTTATATATTGTTTAAATAATTCATTCAGAAAACCACCACAAGAAACGTGTAGTCGTGCAAATACATTTTGAACTTTGATGTTGAAATGCAGCGTGAATGAATGACAAATGACCAAATGAAAACCCAAAAAAATTAACAAAATAAACTAACAAATGTATTGTACAATTTACTAATTAACCGTAAATGTAATTTATTTATGTTTTTAACAGTTTGTACGGATATTAGTTAATATTCTAATGCCAAAATGTGTGGTTTAGTTTTCATTTCTAATTGAACTGTATGTGTTATATCACAAACTGTTTAGAAAACCTGCAGATATTGGTTTATTTGTGCTGATCAAAATAATAAATGAATGCTAATGCAAATTGTTTTTTTTTTAATTATACTTAATATAACTAACTATAAATGATTAACAGTATGTGCGATATACTTTTCTAGGCGTAAATCTGCGCCCTCTTTCAGAATCCGTTGAGAAAACGCCGAAATATTCACGCGTTTAAAAGATATTATCGAAATAATACGCTGCGTTTGCAGACAGCTTGCCAGCGCAACTTTATCAAAGAGTGTTTCTGCTTATACATGATTAACAATGTATGCAATATACTTTTCGAAAGTAATTAAAGTTCAAAAGTAACCTCAATATTATTATAGAAAAACTAAGATTTGAATTTAAAAAACTTTAAAACATTTTAGGTTTAGTGCCAGTGTGCTTATTGGTTGAGTTTGGTCAGCCATCATTAATTCTGACGAGTTCTATCAGGTTTCTATGACGACGAAACACAGAACAGTGATGGCCGCCATAAACTGACCAATCATAGCACGTTCAGTGTACGCGAGTGGGAGCTGGTGGGAGCTGGTTGGGCAATTTCTTCGTTTGTTTCAAACACCGCTTTGAAAATTGGTCATAACTTTTTCCCATAAAACTCAAATTCACTTTCCTTATTTTTCTTATACAGTTTAAGAGTTGTGCTTTATCGTATGACCAAAATATTTTCCGAAGTATTTTATTTTAGCCTTCAATTTTTGGCAATTTCTTCGATTTTTTCAAACACCGCTTTGAAAAGTGGTCATTACTTTTTCCCATGATACTCAAATTTATTTCCCTTATTTTTGTTATATAGTTAAAGAGTTGTGCTTTATCGTATTACCAAATTTCATCAATAAATATTCCCCGAAGTATTTTATTTTAGCTTTTAAAGTTGAGTAATTTCATCTTTTTTTTCAAACATCGCTTTGAAAATTGGACATAACTTTTTCCCATGATACTCAAATTCACTTCCCTTATTTCTTTTATACGGTTTAAGAGTTGTGCTTTATCGTATGACCAAATTTTAACCATAAATATTCCCCGAAGTATTTTATTTTAGCCTTCAAATTTGGGCAATTTCTTCTTTTTTTTCAAACACCTCTTTGAAAATTGTTCATAACTTTTTCCCATAATGCTCAAATTCACTTCCTAATTTTTCTTATACAGTTTAAGAGTTGTGCTTTATCGTATGACCAAATTTAATCCATAAATATTCCCCGAAGTATTTTATTTTAGCCTTCAAAGTTGGGCAATTTCTTCGTTTTTTTCAAACACCGCTTTGAAAATTGGTCATAACTTTTTCCCATGATACTCAAATTCACTTCCCTAATTTTTCTTATACAGTTTAAGAGTTGTGCTTTATCGTATGACCAAATT
>JARJDS010039404.1:0-12209 GCA_030264155.1 Atheta pasadenae | reverse complement strand
TGGCTTTAAAAGATAATGGACTTTAGCATTTTACGACAATGTCTGATCGGATTAGCCTTTGTAATCGGCAGCGGAGGGAACGCATGGGCGCTGTGGATTTTATACAAATCACGAAAAACACGCAACGCCAAACACGTTCTGATGCTGCGATGTCTTGCCATCAACGACTTGGTGGCCCAGATTGGAATGCTGACGTTGTTGATGATTCTACCGAAGTTTACAAGCATCCCCATTTATTGGAAGTGCGTCCTCTTCGTGATGTTGCGAGCTTTTGGCCTTGGCTCCGGCTGCGTCGCTTTCGTCATGGCTATCGAACGTTGGCTAGCATTGACTAGACCCTTCGTTTATCAGCAGGTAATAAGATACTTTATAACCAATCAATAAAAGTCATAAAACAATAAATTGCCCACTTAGTGTTAATGGACTTAATTGATCCTGCTGTCAATTGAAACAAACAACTGTTTTTATTCGCGTGGGTTTTTTAACCTCAAAACTTATTTTTTGCTCTAAACAGCTCTAAACCACTCAAACAGATGTTTTTAACCTCAAAATTGATTGTTACAGTACATCACCAAGATATTTCTACGTCGTACGATATTCCTGCTGTGGATGTTTGCTGTTTTGTTAACCTACGCTCCGTTTTTTGGTTTCGGTTTGTTCTATGAAAATGGAAAATGTTGTCGATATCGTGATGCAACCAACACTTCAGATATTGCCTACGCATATTTCTTTCTACTGTTCGGTAATAATCGGAATTGAATCCTAAAATGTTAGGTTGTGATTGGTTTGTTTTACAATAAATTTCAGGTACGACTCTGTGCTTTTGTATAGCTTTCTTCAACTCGCAAGTTTTTGTCGCTTTGAGCCGTATTGGAAGAAAACAGGAAAAAGTCTTGATACGTCGTGTAAGTCGCGCGATTATTACACAAAATGGTGTGAATCACAAAAATTACGCCACTGCTGAGGAGTTAGCGTTTGCGAAACTAATGGCAGTGATTTGCATCGTGTTCGTTGCTTGTTGGATGCCGCAAATGGTAATAGATGTCGCTGTATAACTTATTGCAGTTTTTCTGCGAATTTATTCAGTGATTTATTGGAGTTTTGTTTGTTCGTTACAGATTTCTATTCCGTTGGGGCAATTTTTTCCGACAAGCAAGTTTTATGAGATATTTGCCCGTGTTGCTGATGTTTTAATGTGCGTGTATTTCATGTTAGACCCTTATATTTATGTGCTTCATCAACACGTCGAAAAAAGTAGGTTTCGAATTGGTTTTATGCGTCAAAGATCGTCGGATAACACCCCGACAACGCCAAATAACACTCCAACTTCGGAATTGTTAAAACCGTGCTTTAATGTACCGATTATTGCTGAAACTGTTTAATTTTATTATATTTAAGAACAATATAAATAAATGTTATTGTTGCTTTGCTTCTACAATAAATGTTTTATGTAATATTCGCGTTTTTTTAATTTGATTTTTGCAACATTTGTGGTGAGTGCGGTAGAGGGCGTTTGGTTTTTAAAAAATGTAAAAAATAGTATGGGTTCGTGGTAGGCAACCAAATGCGCCGAGCTGTCAGTGAGTTGTGCGCGTCGCACGCCCAGCTCGCCATTCCGCGAAGTGGTACGAGGCAAAGCGAGCCGTGGCGTGTCTGCTCGTCAGCTCTGTCTGCTGTCTTTATGGGCGAGGGCTGGGCGACCACCGCGCGCTGTTATCATCTAATCATCCGCCACTTACGCCGACCTCGCACGTCCGCGCAACGAACGTACGCCAAATCAAGCGCGGGGCGCCTCGTCACCGCCGCCCGCCAGCCACAGCGCGAGTCAATATGGATGCAAGTCAAGCGGAATCGAATCGAATCGGAGCGGTGTTGTGATTGCCGTCGATGATCAGTGGTACGTATCTTGTGCGCTGGCCATTTCCGTTAGTCGACCCTCATCGGCAATTTGCCGACGACGGCATTCGTCCGGACGTTCCCGTGACACACACACAATAAGTAAGTGCTGATGTTTGTTTTAGAAACAAGTGCGCCCGGAAGCTCGCCGTCTTCACAATGGGGAAGCTGCTGTCAAAAATATTTGGCAACAAGGAGATGAGAATACTGATGCTGGGTCTGGACGCCGCCGGCAAAACAACGATTTTATACAAGCTCAAGCTAGGCCAGTCGGTGACAACCATCCCCACCGTTGGGTTCAACGTGGAGACCGTCACCTACAAAAATGTGAAGTTTAATGTGTGGGACGTGGGTGGCCAGGACAAAATACGACCGCTGTGGCGGCATTACTACACGGGGACGCAGGGCCTAATCTTCGTCGTGGATTGCGCCGACCGTGATCGCATCGACGAGGCACGGCAGGAGTTACATCGCATTATCAACGACCGCGAGATGCGCGACGCCATCATACTCATCTTCGCCAACAAGCAAGATTTACCTGAAGCAATGAAACCGCACGAGATTCAAGAGAAGCTCGGTCTAACCCGCATCCGCGATCGCAACTGGTACGTGCAGCCAGCGTGTGCGACCACCGGCGACGGCCTCTACGAAGGACTCACGTGGCTGACGAGCAATCACAAATTATAGCAGCATCCCTGCGCCGCTTATTTTAGTACATGACTGCGCGGACCTACTGTACATACACTACCTGCGTGAGTTCGAGCCAGTGTGAGCCGATACGCATAGTCCATACTTCCTAGGGTAAAGTTCAAGTATCTGTAAATTATGTAGAATCGCAAACAATCGGCGCGGCGCACTGGACGTACATTACATACAGCGACGCCATCGTAATACGTGCTGCATTACGTAATCGCTTAGGAAAGGCATTTGTACGATTTCTAATCGCTTGCTCCTGTCATTTACCAACCAACCAACCAATCCAAACATCACCAACTAAGGGCGAATGAACTCACGAAAAGCGAGCTGTGTAGGCGTGATAACGATAGCAAATAACTAACCAACTGATCAATTATTAGACGGACACGTGGTGTGTGGGCGGGGCAAATGTGAAACAAATGTTTGTAAATATTTTTTGAACATAATATTAATTAATATATTATATCGGACCTATATATTAGCGAATGGACGAGATTAAACAAAAAAAGAGGAACGGTAGCGATCTAGTAGCGAGCGAATGATCTCCGACAATTGAGTTTAAAAAAACAAAAGAAAAAACACGCTTTGCAGCAGAACTATTGTTATTTTTGTATCTAATTTGCGAGTGTAAATAGCCATTTAGTTAATGACGCTCTGATTATGTATCCTGCAAAACGTAAGGTTATTTATTCGCACCACTGCTGTGCCGGTCGAAATATGCACCGATCCTTTGCACATTTATCATTCTATGGAAATTGTATATTTTTAATACTGATTTTATGTATGTTCTTAATTGACAACGTCCCCTTTTTATGTTGGCCCTTTTTTCTGTTCTTGGATACGTACATATTGCAAATTTACAAATATAAAATTACATAATTAAAATGTGTAATACAAATAATTATACATAGTTTTTAAGTGTTTTTAACTTTCAGACACACTCATCGGGAATATTTCCTGCGAAATTAGCGCAGACTTGTTTCTTCAAATCTTTCAGAATTACTGATAAAGGAACCTTCATTTCGCCATTTAGTTCCACCGTTGGAATAAACGATGGCCGAATTGCGTTTGTCCTAATCCCATGTTGCTGCAGGAGTTCACCACTTCGTCGACTATTAGTACAAGCTGCGATTTCTTCGTAATTCACGGAATAACGTTTGGCACAACGTTCAGCAACGTCAAAAGGAATAATATTATCATCAATCATACATGCGACCATTTGTAACATTTGCATTGGATCCTGCTGCACTAAATCAATAGTACAAGCATGAACTTTGTTACCCAAACATTCAATTTCACCATGTTGACAACTAAATTCCAAAGTTCCATCAGTCTTTTCCACAGTCTATTAAACATAACAAAAACAATATCTTTTTACAAAATAGCTGCGTTAATATTTTAAAACTTTTAAATCTTAATCAAATACTTACCCTAGCTTTACCATAAGGTACTAAATCTAATATTATGTGCTTGGATAATAATAAATAGGTTGGAAGAAGTTCTCGGAGCACAAAATTTCTGGAGTCTGAGCAAAGTGCTTCATAATACACTGTAACCTTTACTTGATCTTCTGGTAAATTAGCATTAAGTTGTTTGATTTTTTGGAGTAATATCAAGTCGTTGCTGTCAACGTCACTATGCTTATCTATGCCATAGTAATGGTAGGTTTTCCACATTAATATAAAACATAGCAGGAATAATAATAAGGTTTTACTTTTGTTATTCATGTTTTCTTGTTTAGGTAAGCGTTTTTAATGCTTTCAATTACACGTTGATGTCACTTATCACTAGCGTTTAATTTCCGAATTATCATATTGATATTTGTACGGTTTTGGTGAGCGATTTACTCATTAATAATATTTTTAAAAAATTATCGAACGCTAAGGTGCGCCTTGATGAGTTGCGATGGGACTTGAAGGTTAGGTTTATAGAAAGTTACGTTTAATGACAATTTATGTCAATTAAGTAATATCAGGTGACATTTTAAGAACTTAAGTATAGATCAGGTATAGATTACGGTTTGTTAATCTAGTACTAGATAGTAAATTTGTATGTTATCACTTAATTAGTTTTATAATTGTTGTCTTTGGATTATTTATGAATTCTTTCGAATGGCTACGATTTTGCACGAATGGTTGAAATCGGCGGTTCCATGCACAGGTTCCATGCATAGACTAAATGAATTATTTCGTAAAAAAAAACAATTTAAGTGTTGTGTAAAACAATTTTATTTATAAATATTACTTTATTATGGTTTTATGAAGTGTAAGTTGCTTAAAAACGTTTAACTAGTTAATGTTTTTCATATTTGAATTTAATTTGAATGGCATCAGAGACCTCTACGATGTGAATGTGAACTATAATCCTGCAAAACCTGCTAAACAAGGTTAATTGCATACATAGCGTTTGCGTGGTTTTACCAGTTACGCCTCCAAGGCTTTTCGTCGTCTCCGGCACCTCCGCCACTTTCTACGTGTTTCTACGCTCTGATTCCGACGTTTTAGACATTGGTCTGCGTTGAGTCTGCGTCAAACTCAGTCAAACTTCAAACAGTTGTGAACGTCGCACGCGGCGGTGATGACAACGAATCCGACACTGGTTTGTCGGGTTTGTTGTGATGGAACACATCGCCGAGTAACGTTAACAACACACGTTAATTAACATGTGACCAGTTTGCATATACAATGAAGTTTCTGAAACAATTACGCTGGTTAACCGGCTCGTCTCGCAACGACATGGTATCGGATGCAGGGCTTGACAATCCTGCTATGAGCTTTCCCGAATTGGATGACATCGGTACCGCTGTTTTATTATCAACGTTCACTTGCAAACGTAAACGTTATAAAGTGTTTTTTCATAAAAATCAAATCGTCTGGGACAGGTTGAAGCCACCTTTTGGTAAGACAATTTTTTATGTTGTAACATCAACATAAAAACTTGATGTTTATTGTTTTGTTTTCGTTTTTCAAGCACAACATAGCATACCTATTGAGAATGTTATTGCTGTGCGACATACACAAAAACGCGAGGTGGTCTATCAAGATGAAGAAGCCGACAACGTTAATCCAAACAGTTTTATTATTCATTATGTGATGTTAGAGAAAAACAGTTGTTTGAAGTATGCAAATATTGTTTTTTCACACAATGATCCAATGCAGATTCAATCATGGGTGAAAACATTACAAAACTTTCTTAAAAGTAAGTATTGACACTTTGTGTTAACATAATTATTGTAAGTTACTTGACTGAATGTTTTGTAGAAATTCCGCGACCTAAAAATATGTTAATGTTTGTCAATCCGTTTGGTGGTAGACGTCGTGGCATTAAAATAAATCAAAAAATTTGCAAGCCACTGTTTGAAATCGCAGGTGTCGAAGTAACAGTGATTGTTTCGCAACGCAAAAATCAAATTCGTGATTACATTTTGGAACAAAACCTAGACAGTTATGATGGTATAGCTTGCGTTGGAGGTGATGGAACAGTGTCAGAAGTGTTCAATGGTTTAATACGCAGGGAATGTCTGAACCAAGGTTTGGATATTGATAATGTAGATGTGGATTTACCAACACCAAAAATGCCAGTTGGTATTATACCAGGTAAATTTAAAGTAAATTAAAAACTAAATAAATTTCTTATTAAATTATATTCCGATAGGTGGCAGCACCGACACAATTTCGTATTGTATTCACGGCACAACTGACATAACCACAGCTGTGCTTTACATCATTCTTGGGCAACGTCTAGGAATGGATTTAGTATCCGTCTATGATAAAAACAAACTCCTGCGGTTGTATGCAAGTGTTTTAAGTTATGGATACTTAGGTGATGTAATTTATCACAGTGAAAAGTACAGATGGATGGGGCCAAAGCGTTATGACTATTCTGGGTTTAAAACCATCATTGCTAATCGAGGTTATGAAGGTGAAATTGCAATTAAAGCGCAGGATGAAGCCACTACAACTCAGGTAAAATGTCTTGCAAATTGTAACGAATGTACGCCAACTGGTAAAGTGCAAACGAACGAAAACTGGCGTAGTGTGAACGGTAAATTTTTCATGATTAGCGGTGCGAATATTAGCTGCTCGTGTGATCGTACGCCGAATGGTATTGCACCATTTTGCCATTTAGGAAATGGACAATTACACATGGTAGTTGTGCGTCACACTAGTTTAATAAACAATTTACGTTTATTACTACGTTTAACTGATAGAACAAAAGACTTGGGTGAGTTTCCTTTCGTTGAGGTTCATCGTGGCTCAGAGTTTTGTTTTCGACCTTTGAATGCAGCTAGCAAATGGAACTGTGATGGCGAATTGCAGCATGAAACTGAAATTCGTGCAAAGTAAGTTTTTATTTAACCTAACCTCATCTAAGTATCCTAAAAGTTTGTTTAGAAATTTACAATAAATTTATTTTTAAAATTCTAGGGTGCGTTGTCAACTATTAACTGTGTTTGGTCGTGGTAGGCCCGAACAAATCACACCACCTCTTAGTTGTTTTTGTTGTTAATGAAACGAATCTCTTCTGATGGGTTTTTCTTCAAAAAAATCCATTTGGTACTCAATTAATTAGTTCCTGGCCTTGCCAAGGTCATAGGCATTTAATCCTTACATTCCCATATTAAGATAAATGTAAGTTATTTAAGTTTGTCAGTACTTAGCCAGAAACAGTTACCTATTTACTTATACATATTATGTGAAACAGAAGTATTTTGAAGTATTATGTTTATTTTTTTGTAAATTTAAATTTTATTGGGACCGACGTGCATTTATTGTTAAAAGTATTTGATTGTAAACAAATTGTGATGGTTTTTTGGACTTGGGATTATTATTTTAATAAACGAATAGTTTTAACGCTCTTTTGAGCATTATTTAACTTGTTCTCATTGTACATGTATTTCCTGCGGGTTTTCCGAGTACAACCGAACATGTCTTCGGTACAAGCCACGCAAATTGTTTGCGCATGCGCAGATGAAAACTGGTTCAACCGTTTGTGGATTGGATGGCAACAAAAAACGTAATAAATATAGTTTGCGCTTGCTACACATTGGGCTATGCACGTAGACTAACTCGTATAGTTTTGTTGTGTTGTGAAAAGTGAAAATTAAAACAAAACCGCTGCCGGCATAACTCGTGTGCGCTCATTACATTGCAAACAGTTGCGAATTTAGTTACGACTGGGACGTGGTGTTGTATAAGTTGTGGAGCATAATAGGAAGTGTGCGAAGCGTAGGAAGCAAACGAAGTAACCAAGCCAGCCAAGCTATCGTCGCAATTAACGTTTTTACCGAAGAAAATACGACTAATGCGACTTATACGAGTTGGAGATTCAACGATTGACTACTAATCGTGTGCCACCTACGCCGTGTGGGACGCTGGAGTGAACAAATATAGTCATGTTTTAGGTGCTGGCTAATTATCTAATAGTAATCAACGTCGCTTGGCAACAAGTACCTGCATTCTGATGCAAACTAGAAATTCCCGCCGTTTCAAAGGGCTCATAATGAACGAGTTTGATGATGTTTTGGTCAGTGCTGCTGAATTTATTAAAGGTAAAAAGAAACATTTGTTTGTGTATGATTAATCCATGAGTAATTAAACTAACATTGTTTTAGATCGACTATACTTTGTCACTTTGAAAACATCTGAACAACCCAAGGCAACTTCATGCACACATTACTTTTCAATTGAAAATAAACTCAATTATGAGAGTTTTTTTACGGATTTTGGCCCGCTGAATATCTGCATGTTGCATTTCTATTGCAACAAACTTAATAAGAAGTTAAATGTTTTAAAGAGTAAAAAAATCGTGCATTTCACAACAAATGATCCAAGAAATCGATTAAATGCAGCTTGTTTGATTGGTTGTTATGCAGTAAGTGTTTGTTTATTATTGTTTTTTCTTGTTTACCATATTTAAGTTACTGATTGTTTCACATGTTATTACAGATTATATACTTAGACTTCACACCGCAGGAAGCATTTGACACATTGTTAGCAAACAACAAGGATTCTTTTATTGAGTTTCGTGATGCTTCGGTGGGTGAAGCATACACAATATCTTTATTGGATTGTTTGCATGGTTTATATAAAGGCAAAATTTATGGCTTTTTTAATTTTAACAACTTCAATCACATCCAGTATGAGTTTTATGAACGAGTGGAAAATGGTGATTTAAATTGGATTGTACCTGGGAAGTTTTTGGGTTTTTGTGGTCCACACAATAAAAGTAAAGTGTTGCATGGTTATCCATTGCATGCACCAGAGTTTTACTTTCCATATTTTGAGCGTTATGGAGTTTCTACTATTGTGCGTTTGAATAAAAAAATGTACGAGGCTAATAAGTTTATTAGTGCGGGTTTTGAGCATTACGATCTGTTTTTCGTGGATGGTAGTACTCCGACTGATAAAATCTTGAATGATTTTATGAATATTTCGGAGAAAGCATCCGGCGCTATTGCGGTACATTGCAAAGCTGGTTTGGGGCGAACTGGGACTTTGATTGGTTGTTATCTGATGAAACATTATAAGTTTAAAGCGCGTGAAGCGATTGGTTGGATACGTATGTGTCGACCCGGGTCTGTGATTGGTCACCAACAAGTTTGGCTTGAAAGGTATTTCTATAAAAACAAAGTGAGGTTAAGATTTTGAGGTTATTTTTTTTTAGTAAACAAGAACAAATGTGGAAAGAAGGTGAACTTCATCGTGCTCGTAAGGGTATTCATTCGATATTAGTACATACTAAGGGTATTTACGCAGATATGAATAACTTAAGCATTGACGATGAGGTTTGCTTCAAAGTTGACACGATGAAGCTGCATGATAAGGATGAGCGGAATAGCGGAACAGAAATGACGCAGGGTGATCAGTTGAATCACATTAAAGCTTTGCGACGCCAACAACGCGGTTCGTGTGGGGCTGGTGGCACTCTATCCGTCCGGCCGTTAGTACCCAACAATGTCGATCGGCGCACCGGCGAAGAAAAAAACTCACCACGTGTTTATGATTCTTGCAGTAACCTGGAGCGCAAGGTGTTCCGCACGCGTGTTATTGTCTCTCCTGTCGGTGGGCCAGCAATGCGCGGCGGTAAGATATCATCTGTCACCGTTAAATCATCCAGCCCATCATCTGCATCACGCGTTTTGTTAAGCAAAAGGTGCGTATGACCATTTCCCATATACGATCTACGCATGCGCATTTATTTCGTTCCATTGTTTTTTTTTGAGAGATTTATAAAACACGTAATACTAACTTTTATTACGTAAGTCAAACCTAACCTAGTCCGTAGGTTACTTACTCACCTGTTGTTGTACTCTTTGTATTTGAAAAAGAATTATTATGAAACATGTTGATAAAAAATTAGATACAAAAGTTTTTTTTGTCCCAACCACATTTTGTGTGTGCGTGAGTGTGTGTGAATGTGTGTGCGCTTGCTAGATGAAGGTAGGCTATCGCTTGTTTGTCGCAGGAATGACGAAGCCATGACGCCACGCCGCATCAGTCAGCGAAAGGTTGCAGCCAAAACTGCATCGCCAACGAAACGTAATGAGAATGGATGGATTGTGGAGGACGAGTGTGAGAAGAAGGACACGCCGAAGCTGGGGAAACGCAGTAAGCGCACTTTGACTTCGGAGAAGGACAAAGCCACTGCGGTGAAGGTATTACGACGAAGTATACCTGCCGGTGTTGAGAAGCCAAACCGTCCGCGTTTGAGCTTACCTGCTGTGAAGAGCAGCAAAAACTTTTGAGGTTTTAAAACATTAATTAAAAATAAGAAATTACGTATGCGTCCAAAATATTCGAATTAGACTATTACATATTATATGTACATGTACATTGTAGATATAGATTTTTATGTCATATTGTAAAGAATTTAGTGGCGTCTTTGACAAATGATGATGAAAAAGAAGCTTTGGTGAAGTGACGAAAGGCAATCAATTAGTTAGCTTGATATTTATTTCCACGCTGATTAACATCA
The DNA here is from genome assembly GCA_030264155.1 of Atheta pasadenae. Lineage (NCBI taxonomy): Eukaryota > Metazoa > Arthropoda > Insecta > Coleoptera > Staphylinidae > Atheta > Atheta pasadenae. The sequence continues at coordinate 1,640 of JARJDS010039404.1, read as the reverse complement.
CTGGGACTGAGTTGTTGTATGGATTGCATTTGTTTTTATTGTACTTTCGCATTCTAGATCAATGTGATAACGTCAGAAATTTATCTTAAATCAGTATTTAGAGTATTTGATTGATTTTATACCCACGATTAATTAGGTGTAACATGCGTAATCTGTACTTGCACTAGCCAGACCACAGGTTCAAATTTATTGTCATTTATTGTAAGAATTATTACTAGATTATGTGTATACGTGCCTATGGAATCGAATTTTGGAATAGACATTGACTGATGTCAAAGGTTTGGCCAAGTAAGCAGACAAATGTTATTATTACTGAGAATATTGAAAAATGAAAGAACTTTTATGGTACAAATTATAGTACATATATGCATATATTAATAAAATGTTTACGATTTATAAGTTGCGTGCTTTTATGAAAACACGTGTATAAAATATTAAAAGAAATTATTAATAGGAATTCACTTTTAATTGTTTCCGTTTTTTTTATTATAACGCGTTCATCTGGGCGGCGCATAGTTGTGCGGCCATTTGCAATTCAGTCTCCTCCCATCACTACAAGCAGCCATGGTCAATGCGAGTGGACCCAACTGCTACACGCGCAGTTCTGTTTCCACACTTAAACTAGTCGATGTGTGTTAGCTGTGTGTTAGTAGTAGTGCGGCAGTCGTTTGCGCTTCGTAACGCATCGTATTTAGTGTGTATGCAGTTGCCTACAGTGCGACCCTACGCTGCGCGTATGCTTCACTGTTACACGCGCAGTTCTGCATGAACACGTACACTACTCGATGCGTGTTAGTAGTAGTGCGGCAGTCGTTTACGCTTCGTAACGCTTTGCACCACATCGTATTTAGTGTGTGTTGTTTTAGATTTAATTGTGTTTTATTTATTCCCTATGTTATTGTTTTCAGCTTTATAACATAATATAACAAACAAACGGGTGTTAAATAGTATATCAGTTTTATATAGAAAAATATGTTAACAATGTAATGTTTAACATATGCTAGTTAACATTTAATTCCAGGAATGGGAAATAGCCTAGTGGGTAAGGATTCGCTGGTTGAGGCGAAGGGCTAACGTTCGATTCCCGCTTGGTGTTTCTTTTTTTCTTAAGTAAGAAGCATTACTTAATGAATTTTATTTTTATTTTTTGAGATTCCGTTATGAAAAATTGCTTGTAGCTCCTCACCATATTATCCAGTTCTCACGTTCTAATTTTTAAATTATTGCTAAAGAGTTGCTTTTCAACGTATGACCAAATTTAAGACACAAAACAACCCCGTAGTATTTTATTTTGGCCTTTAAAGTTGGCCAAGTTTTTGATTTTTTTGCTTTTCGCTGGAGAAAACTGCTCGTATCTCCTCACCATAATATCCAATTGTTTTGTTCTAATTTTTTAATTATAGTTAAAGAGTTGCTCTTTAACGTATGACCAAATTCAATCCATAAATATTCCCCGAAGTATTTTATTTTAGCCCTCAAAGTTGGGCAATTTCTTCATTTTTTTCAAAAACGGCTTTGAAAATTTGTCACAACTTTTTCCCATTATACTTAAATTCACTTCTCTAAATTTTCAAATATAGTTAAAGAGTTGTACTTTAACGTATGACCAAATTTAATCCATAAATATTCCCCGAAGTATT
>JARJDS010039399.1:0-13669 GCA_030264155.1 Atheta pasadenae | reverse complement strand
TTGGCAACACCACATTAAAACTAAATAAATTAAATATGTAAATTATATTTACGAATATATTGAATATAACGTGCTTACATTTAATAGTTAATTATAATATGCAGTACCATACAAAAGTTTATATCAGCATTTCTTTAGCTCTGATAAGCATAATAAAGTTTTCTCTTTGTAAGAAAATACTCAAATATAAAACTACTACAGTTACAATTTATTAATGATTGCAAACGCATCAGTGCGCTCCTCCTCAAGTTCCTTAGCGGTTGCATCCATCATCTCCCTGGAATACGCATCAATTTCCAAGTTTTGAACAATGCTCCATTTACCATCCTTAAGTGAAACTGGGAATGAATACACAATATCTTCAGGAATACCATAACTACCGTCACTGGTAACCGCCATGGAAACAAACTTTCCAGGAGCGATGCCAGCAAACCAGTCCTTCATGTGATCAGCAGCAGCCTTCGCTGCCGACATAGCAGAGGACATCTTTCTCGCCGCAATTACGCTTGCGCCGCGTTTTTGCACCGTTTCTAAGAAATATCCTTTAAACCAAGAGTCGTCCTTAATTTCAGCTGGCACACGACGATTGCTACCATTGATTGAGACAATGGCGTGAGTGCCATCAGGATATTGAGTGGAAGAATGATTTCCCCAAATAATAACATTCGATACAGTACCGACCGGGACATTAAGTTTAGCAGCGATTTGTGCTTGAGCACGGTTTTGATCCAAACGAGTCATAGCAGTAAAATTCTCTTTAGGAATAGACGGCGCAAATTTAGAGCAAACCAAAGCGTTAGTGTTAGCTGGATTACCAACAACTAAAACTTTCACATCTTTCTTAGCATATTTATCAAGGGCTTCACCTTGAACTTGGAAAATTTTTACATTAGCTGCAAGTAAATCTTTTCTTTCCATGCCTTGTTTACGAGGCATAGATCCAACCATGAAAGCAGCAGACACATCCTTGAAAGCTACTTCAGGGTTGTCAGTTGGGACAACTTCACGAAGAAGAGGTAATGCACAATCAGTCAATTCCATTACAACACCTTCCAAAACACCCATCATTGGTGGAATATCAAGTAAATGTAAAATTAAAGGTTGGTCTTGACCAAAAACATCTCCTTTGCTGATGAGGTAAAGCAAAGAATAAGCGATTTGACCTGCAGCACCGGTTACAACAACGCGGATTGGTTCAGACTAAAAAGAATTAATTAAATTCAATTACAAAGTGACATGACACAATTTTTATAATCATAACGAAATCTTAGATTATTATTATTATAATTAAATGGTACATATTAATTAACATACCATTGTAGTAGATATTTGCTGAATGTAAAATATGAAAGCGACGTTGACAGTGTCGGCGAATCTGAGGAGTAAGTGGACTGGGCGATGGCTAGACTCAGTTGACTGTTTGCCAGAAGCAGTGTATGCCCCACACTGCCCTACAAATCCAACAAATTACGACAAAACGTTTGTCAAGGTGAAATTGCACACTCCACACACTATCTAGCATGTATACTATTTAATAGCTAGTCACACAACATTCACATGCATGATGACGTTTTATCATTTGAACGTTGAACTTTATTAAGCACTCGTGGACAAGTGCGACTGAGATAGATTGAATTGATTTGTGTGTGTGTCTAGTGATAGAGAAAGATGTGACTAACCGGTTCGGAGGCGATATTATTGGTTAAACACTTGAGCTCTTCAACAACAAGTTGAGCAAACTGCGGGTAACTGTATATTGTTTACAGCAATTATGATATCTATGAATTCAGTACGATAAGAAGTTCATTGCGTAATTACAATTGGAACCGACGATGTGCGCTAGTGTTTTTCCGTATATTTGATTGTAAATACTGTTTGTTAAGTAATATCTAAGTGATGTTATTAAATTCCGAGCAATTACGAGATGCAGATTGACGTCAATTACGGCGCAACCGGCGGAATGAACTCAAAAAGACGAGGTTAATTATAGTTCTACTTTACGACTGTAGATGGCGTGGTGTATTGATAACATACAATTTAATTTATACTTATAATAAAGTTCTGTTCACAGAAATAAAACATTCCAAAGAATAATTAATTTGTTTTTAATAATTAAATGTCCGTTTTTAGCTATTTAGTGATTTATTTAAGTAGGACGTTAATTTAAATTTAGGCGTCGGTAGTAGAAACCTGTAATATTTGAAACAAATAAATAATAAAACAAATGAAATTCTGAACAATGCAAATGTTCGCAAAACTAAACCATAAAGCTAAAAATATAAACTGCATGCATTAATATTGATTGCAAATATAATTATTACATTTAAATACCTAAGCATAATGATTTTTATTAGTGAAAGTCGCATTCAGTTTACGTAAGTTTCATATAACCGAATATTTTCAAGATCGAAAGAGAAATTTGAACTTTTAATTCAACACTTCCAAAAGTAAAAAAAAACTAAACTACATGTTACTACAATGTTACCATTGGAGTTTATCACAGTCCGTTGAAAAATGTTTAAGCTAATAGTGACTTTGCTTTTCTTATTAATTTGTTTCCAAATTTCTAACGAAGATTTAATACAGTTTTTTACTAATACACATGAATATGTCGGATTAAACATTGTGAGTATTTAAATTTTAATTATTAAGAATTAATTTTAATAATTAATTTGTTTGTGGTTTATTTAAGTTGGATCTAGTACCAAAACATGGTTATAAAATCGAACGTCACTTCATAACAACTGAAGATGGTTATATTCTCGAAGCACATCGCATATTAAACGCTAATTATCCTAATGTTCAACCAACAAAACCACCAGTTTTATTCGTGCATGGCGTCGCGTCATCTTCGATTGATTTTGTAAACGGCGGCGTAAACAAAAGCCTTGTTTACGCTTTAGTGGATTTAGGTTTTGATCCGTGGCTAGCCAATACGCGCGGTACAAAATTCAGTAAACGTCATGTGAGGTTAAATCCTGAAGTGGACAAGAAAGAGTATTGGAACTTTTCGTTTCACGAGTTTGGTACTTATGATAATCCTGCTATGATTGATTATATTTTAGCGCAAAGTCCATGGGAGAAATTAATTTATGTGGGACACTCCCAGGGTTGTACAAGTTTTTTTGTTATGAATATTGAACGTCCGGAATATGCGGCGAAAATCATCATTGGCCATATGTTAGCACCTGTTGCGTTTTGGGGCAATGTTATTTCGCCAGCATTTAGATATGGGTTGCCTAGTTTTGAGGAAGCTCTAGTTGTAAGTGTCTACGCCGTTTTAGGTTATGTAACCACACAATTTGTTTCGTAGTTACAACAAGATAAAATTCAACTGTATGAGTTCTTACCACGAACGATAAATGAAATATTTTGGCCTTCTGTTTGTACGCCGTCATCACCATTTTTTGCGATTTGTAAATTTATTGTTGGTTTTGTCGTTGGATTTGATACTGAACAACTCGAGGATGTAAGTTTGCCTAACTACTGACTGTCATCTGTCAAAAATACTTCAATCTTTAAGGAAATGATACCTATCATTACTGGGTCTTTACCAGCCGGCGGATCAATGAAACAATATCTTCATTTCTCACAATTAGCAAAAAATGGTAGATTTTGCAAGTTTGATTATAGAACACCATCAAAAAATATCGAAATGTACAATCAAGCCACGCCACCTGATTACGACTTAACAAAAGTCAGCGCCCCCTTGACGGTGCATTACGGCATGAATGATTGGTTACTTCATTACAAGGTAAATACTAATTTGAATTATTAATTAAACAATAACAAAATGATGTTCTAAACTTTAAAGGATGCGGAAAAAACAAGCAACAGATTAGGAAATGTTGTGATGCATAACAGAATAAAATATCAAAAATTCACACACGGTAATTTCCTGTGGGCCAAAGACATCTTCCAGCTCCTCTACAACGACATCATAAACATAACACTGCAATATGTCTGAGATTTCTATTGTTATTTCAATTTGTTATTGATTCTTTGCCAAGCAATAATAAAACAACAAATATTCACTTTATATAAAAAATCTACTTAATATCAATTTTGATTCAACGTTGCGTCCTCGCCGGCACAAAACCATACACAAATCGATGCTGTCATTAAAGCATAATAAAACAGAGTACAAACAAAACACAATTTAAAAAACAACGCATCTAATCCTTGATCACATCATCGTTCACTTAATTTTCTCCTTTCTTTCCGTCCTCTGCTTATTGGCAAACGTATAATTATAATATAATATTGTTTGTTAAGTGTAATCATTACAATTGATAATAATAAAATTAATGTATGTACAGAGAGATTATTTTACAAAAATGTTTTGTAGGTTGCCCTTGTGTATGTTTGTTTGTTGAGTTTTGTGTATGCATCATATGATGTGTAACTATACTTCTAGTTAGTTATCAATAAACTTATGGCAAAATGAATTACATAACTCCGCGAGAATACCATATCAATTTTTTACAGTATGTATAAAACTTCTCCGCACAATTTCTTCGACTTTTTACAAATATTTGATAAATTTAGTTTGTTTGTTTCTAATATATATGTACACGAATTTGTTTTGCTTGCATTTTCTACGCAAATAAACCGTAAATTAATTATTGTATAATGTAACGTTAGAATCTCCTCGTTTGGTAATATTATGTACAGTTTTCTTTTGTTATGACCTACGCGTTTGTATGAATAGTACAAGGTTACGTTTGAGTTTGCGTTATCACTGAATTAATGGTGGTCGCTGCAGGAATAGGTGCTCGATGCAGTCCACTTCTCCCCAATATTTTCTTACATATAAAAATAGCTGAAACATTAAAATCGCAAACAAACATTACATTTTTATAATCTAATAAAATCGTATGCAATCATACCTGTCCTAACCATCGCTCATCAGCTAGGAGTTCATTTAAGATGCACGTTGTGTCCTTCTGGCCCTCTTTGATGCGTTTATCTTGCACGCGACGCGCACATTCCAAATACATCAGGTACTTTTGATGAGAAATTTTGTTATAAAGTTCCACTCGTTTCAAACATATCCGACACATCATAAAGTCCTGTAAAAAATAAATTAAAAACATCATTATAGTTATAACCTACAAAATTTGTTCGTTTTGCATACCTTATCATTCTGCGCGTTTGGATCCGGTTGACACATCTCAAGCGTGACGTCGTTATAAGGCTGCCCAAAAAATATCAACCGTACGGATGCACCAGGCGCGTCACAAGCCGCACATCGTTTTCCTATTGCATCCACACAATCTGTGAACGTATTAAGACATGGCCATGTTCCTATCACACCTAACAGTTGCATGGGCCATCGGAAGCAGTATACTAACTTGTTCTTTTTACTCATTGTGAGATCGTCAATCATTTTCACATTCGTTAGAAAATAATCATCTTTTTCGTGAAATATCTCTTTGAGAAAATTACAATCCAACGCTTGGGATATTAACGTTTGAATGTACACTTCGAAATTATCCTGATACACTTCATGTGATTTGATGGATTTTTCCAACACTTCCTGATCGTAAATCACCAACTCGTTGCGTAGAAACTCGACAACAGTTTCTAGTTGGTTTTGCATTCGAAATTTAACAGGCACTGGCACGTACATGTGTTTGCTATCCGCCATTAATGAAGAATACTGCAAAATATTTAAAAAATGAGGTTATGGTACGAATTTTTAGGTTATGATAATTTGCAAGTACTTACAGTCGATATATTTTTATACAACCGTATACCATTCTCATCAAATGATTCATATTTCTGCAGCAAATTTTTCCCATCAATGCGCCAGAGTGCCGGCGGCCATTGCAGGTTCAACTCAGTTTTCAACGCTAAAAACTCTCCGGGTTTAAACGCGCCGTCTATGCTTGAATTACTAATCGCATATTCTTGCTTAGCGACGGCTGTAGCTAGATTGTCTTCAAGAGTAAGTGGTACTTTAGTTCCTTGGCCATCAAGTACCGAAATGCCCGCATCATTCGCTGCGGTTGCTATTAAAGTCCGTGGAATTTTGTTTTTAAATGGCGGCCGTCCCCGTTTTCGTTTCACTGGTTCCTCATCTTCGCCTATAGGTCGTTCTGCTGGTGTCCACGCCGGATCCGAATCAGAATCAACAAAATCTTGTGTATCTTCTAATCCCCCGTCTACTTCTTTCATAGAATTGGGATTAATCCGATCCTTGGCGGCTCGTTTTGTTAATTCACGACGTGGAATATCCATTTCTTTAAAATTAATATAATCATTATATTTATATGTATTTTAAAGGTTAGTTTAATGATTTAAGAATGTTTTCATAATTTCTTTATGTAAAGTGTAAGGTTAAGGGTTGTGAAAAAAGGAATTTTACCATTAATAGGTTCAAGGTCGATCGACTTTGCTCGTTTTTTGTACGGCCGACGTTTGCGCTCTTTCTTGTGCTTCCGCCGCGCCTGCTTCTCGCCCTTGTGGAGCGTGTGGGCGCCGCCGATGCCCATGTCAAAGAACTCGTCGTCCGAAGAGACGCCGTCGTCGGAGCTGTCAAATGCACATTGCTTGCGCACTTTGGGTAAAGGAAAGTATCGGGGATCGTCTTGCGGATCGCCTAGAAACGGGCAACATGCAAACAAGTTAGATTTGACGAAATCTAAGAGTGAGTGATTGACTAAATTACGTAAAAAAGCATTAAAAATCTTTAATAAATATCTGTACCGTGTGTCAATTTTACATGTGGTGCAACGGGTGGATGCGATGCGTGTGGATGACTATGAGGTCCAGTTGGCATTGTAGCTGAAGCAGATGCGCCATTCATATCCTGCCGAGCTGCATCGGCATGTTGTTTATTGCGATTCCAACTCCCCTTTCGTCCTTTTGTAACAGGCGGCGGCGAATGGTCGCGCTCGCCTTGTAAAAACTTTAAATAACTGTTGATGAAGCCCTCCTTGCCTTTATTGGGCATTTTACTATCGGGCTTGCCGGGCACTGGTGAGTTTATTGCTTTGCTTTGTTGTACCTGCGGTGGACGAGGCATCGGTGGTGTTCCATCATTTAAAAAATTCAACTCTTCCTCGATGTTTGGCACTACGACCTTCACACCGTCATCGTCAGGTGGTTGTTGATATTGCGTATTAGCTTGTGATTGCGCTTGCCCTGGTTGCGTGTGGTTTTGATTAGGCTCGTAATTAGCAAGAGGTGTCAATTCAACGGATTGGTAATCTGAAGGTGGCGCAATGTGAAAGGTAGGAAAATAGGGTAATCCCTGAGAGTGCGCTGAGTGTATATGTGGTACCATCAGCGGTTGGTGTTGTGGTATAGATTGCGATGTAAAAATTTTCGCCGGTGGTGTGGGTAAATTCCATCGGTCAAAATCAAAATACGCGCCGTTTTGTGGTGCTTGGGGATTCACCGCTGAGCTATGCGCCGGCGGTGGTATCCGTCCCGGTAATTGTTCAGGAGGCGGTTGTACTTTTTCGATGCTTTTCCGCCGCTTTTTACTACTCTCTGGTTTTACTTCTAACTGCGGAATCTGACACTGTTGTTGTTGTTGGAGGTTTTTCACAATACTCATTGGATCCCCTCTACAACTGGATAAATCTTGTAGGGTGACTTGATGTCCCGATTCAAAATATGGTTGCTGCCTTTCGGGAATACCAATTAAGTTACGTTGAGGCGGTTCGGAACGATTAGGCACATCAATTTGCCTCGAAGGAATTTCAATACTATTCCCAGTTTGATAGCTATATTTACGGCGTTCGTCCCAGCAATTTTGATTGTTTGGAGGACCACCAGGACGCTCAAAACGTTCAGGTACGCGGTCCGAATTTAGAGCGCGAGTAATAACACTTGGGTAAGCACCGGTTGGGTTTTGCGCGGTGCCTGGACGAGGCACAGTAACATCCAATGGGCTTGTGGTGGGTTGATTCGTCTGCGGGCTGGAGATCTGAGAATTTGAGTTCATAGGGCTATTGTATAACGGATAAGCAGGACTTGCAGCGTGACCCAAAGGCGATGCCTGTGAGTGCGCTTGCAGGGGACTGGGCCGACGTGGTACAACTACGTTGCAATCGGGACCATTTGAATTATTCGAAGAGCGTTGAAAGTCTGGATCTGTGTTAATACCTTGTTGGTATTGCCTAAAACAATCATTCAATAAGTACTCCATATTTCCACAATAACGCATGACATACCTAAAGTTTCCTTGAAAATTCCGCTTTGCATTAGAATTATTATAATTATGGCGCTGTCCGTCCATTATCGAAAAACTTATCACGCTTTGTTGTTGCAGGGTTGGTTCGTCGTTTGCAGGAGCTGGGGCAGGCCGCCGGTCGCTTTGCGCTGTGCCAATGTCGTAGATTTTTGTCTGCGCCTTGGTTTGTATCTGAGGTGTAGGTGGCGCTGATTTTGAAGATTGCTGAGGAACTCTTGCAGCATTTGCAAGTTGGAAAGCAGCGGAGCGTAATGGCGGTTGTGGGACGCGATACTCTTTCGAGTTCGGTGAAGGGTGTGACGTGCTTACGATACATGTTTGTTGGAGATTAGGAGAATTAGTCTGCGAATTCGAATAAGATTTATTACTCGCCGGCGAAGCTTCTGCATTCGAGTATGTCGTCGTAGGTGCTTGATAAAATTGGCTCTTAGTTACAGAAACCTGTAATTAACAAATTTTGTTTTATTTTTACGTTTTAGAACGTATTTCTTACGTCATTTGTTTTCGTATAATAAACAATTAAATACTGACTGTATATTTAACAAATTGTAAATATTGTAAATTTAACTTAAATTCAAAATTATTATAATTTCATAGTTACCTGTGCAGATTGATTCCTAGCGGCGGCATTCTTCGCAGCCGCAAGCGAATTTAAATGATTAATACTTTGTGCGGCGAAATGCGCGTTAAAGTTTTCATAGCTTTTAGCAATCGTGGTCGAAACGACGCTTTCATGCGGCAAGACACCAAAGGGACTGTTTTGTTGCCAGGCACCTGAGTTTTGATCAAAGAAAGCCTGTGCATTGTGAAAATCACCTTCAGCATTCTGTTTCGCAGCGACGGCTTGCGCTTGAGCCTGAGCTATCGCTTGCCGCTGCTGCTGTGTGATGTAGTGAGACGCCGGCTTAGCAACAGCGTTGTGAAACAGCGGGCTGAAGACGCTTTCATACCCAGGCGGCGCTGGTAAAAAACTACCGGGCAACAATTGCGGCGCTGCACTTGTCGTTGGTGGTGCGTTGGCGGCACCTGAAGCGGCTAAATGGTGATGCAATTCGCTGCCGCTCGGCGTGCCGCCTTGCACCCCCGAGAGGCGGTTATACGCGTATGCTGACCATGGTCCAACTGGGTCCATTGTGTGAGCCTCTTCGCAAGCACACTAACAAAGCCATCCCATCTAAAACAAACACACATTACACACGTCGCAAAAAAACGTAAACATTGGCAGCGTTGCGCCGCCCCCCAGCGTACAATATCACGCGGCATGCGTGCAAATCCCATTCACATATGAATAAATCAATATCATGTATGAAGTATAGGATCATAAAAATGTACACATTGGGTGTGCGCGCACCGGCAATTGTTTAAGAAGACTTGGAGATCATCGTCTGAACTCACTTCTAACTCATCGGGTGTCTGCAAATATGCGTTGGGTATAAGCGGTTTCTTGCTCCACTATAGGTAGTCTTGCGCTGGTGCGTGCATGCACGCCACTCATATCACCCCGCGGATGCCCGCGAAAAATGTATTCGGCGTCTAGGCCTGAGGGGTGGCGGCGAGCGCGCGTATCCAACTGCTAAACATATTATACATTAATCCAGCACGCTCGCACTAGATGTGTGTGTGCACTCCGGAGCGGTGGCGGTCGTCGGGACGGACGATGCACTTTTTCCGCGCACCGAGCACTGGGTCCGGCGCAAGAGGCCGGGTAAGATCACCTTAACGGCGGACACGCGACGCACTGGTCATCGCAGCGCAGACGCGCCTCGGACATTTGTTATTTTATCGCCAACGGCCGCTTTGCGGATGCCCATTTGATAATTCTCCTCGCGACGCACACACACGCTTAGCACACCAAGCTGCGTTGCTGCGTTAAATCGCCATCTTGGGAATTTACTAAACAATAGAACCACTGGCGCCACCTCTCGTTTAATGACGATCGATAAAACAAACTTAAATTTACTTCATTTTAAAAAAATGTTTCACCTTTGAAACAGAATAAAACAAGATAAATATTAACTTACTAAATAAAATACCAAATTTACATTACAACACTATTTGCTATTACCCAAACAACACTTTACATTCCAACAGAATTGAACAGAATAAAAAAAATTATTTGGTTTTTAGTTTGTGTTTTACAGTTGGCACCACTGTCAAACCAGTTCCCTTAAAAATCAAACTGAATCCAACCAATTTGCAATAAATAACAAACAAAATAAGCAATTAACGAACTAAAAACAAATAAATTCATTAGAAATTTACTTTATTTATTACCATTTAATGTCGTAAGTATTACACTGAATATTACGTTTGCAATAAAGTTCACTTCAGCTGAATTCAACATATCAGCGCTTGCAGAAGCAACGCGCACCATTTTGTTTTTTTTCAATTAAGAACTAACGACGAAATATCTTCTTTATAATTTTCTTTGAAACAATCACAATGAGTTTACATTTAATTATAAAGTTTAATAACCATTAGAATCTGTCATACTCTAATATTCTTGTCATTTTCTATTCGTTTACAACTCAACTGAACTCAACATCAGTTGAGCGTAGCCTCAATACGATAAAAGTTACGTCACATTTTATTCGCATCTATTCTAACCTACAAATATCATTGATAATATCGTGTAGTCACGTGTAAAATCTAATTTGGCATAGAATTTCAACGTTGTATTGCCTTTTTTTCTTATTTTAGGTTGTTTTATCTCTCAAAAATGTTCAGTTATTGTAATTATCCAAGTTATTTTGACATGAATGCATTTGAGGAATGTCGGTTTTTTGATTATTGTTATTTGTTTTTGTTGTTAGTTTCGCCATTTGAGAAAAGTAACCAAATTCTAGTGTTAAATTAGTGTTACAAACCGACTAATACAAGACTCATACATGCTACCATTCACTATTTACAGTAAATACACTAAACTACACATTGTTTACACAAATTAACAAAATTGCAATGTGGTTTGCAACTTAATATTATAATAATATTACTTATACATCAATGTTTTTGGTATATTCGAGCTTAAACTATTAGAAAAATAAATGCAGCAAGAGATTTTTTGTGTTCTCTTGATAATCTTGAAGCCATTTTATAAAATATTTGTTCCATGTTTATGTCTTACACCTCACAAATCAAATACTGTGTGTAAATTGTAAATAAATTGAACTAAACAAAGGAACATGTGATTTTACGCCACTTATTTGTTAATTAAATCAAATCAGTGATGTGCTATTAATGGTAACGTAGTATTTTAACTTAAATATTAAAGAATAGAGCTTTCGATAGAATCACAATGTTTTGTAACAAGAAGGTACAATTATTAAACTTTAATTACTAAAATAGACGGCAAGATCTTTTTATCACTATGTGGTAGGCTAACCTAAAAATGAGAAGAAAAATAAAATTCAACTAAACGGAAGACTAAGGAGTTATCTAAACTTTAAAAACTAAATTCGTAATATTCAATAACCTATAATTTGTAACAATTGCAAAAATAGCTGCCTTTAAAGTTGCATACGTTTGAGTATTATATCAGTAAATGAGTAAAAATATATTTTCTGTACATATAATGCAAAAAACTAAAATAGCCAAAACGGGTGTTTCATTTAACTAAAAAACATAAAATCTTAAAATGAAACGACCCTTTTAGTGCTTTGTAACTTTTTCTGTTAATATGTTATTACCTGCAATTTTTGTGTTATGCGTTTTGACATTTTGACATCCTATCCAATTCTAACCTACAAATCACTAAAATTTTGTATATTTTCTGTTTAAAGTTTTGGTTTTAGTTGCTTGTTTTTTGACATTTTGACATTTATTTACGTTGTTTTTATTTTATGTTCCTTGTTTTATACCTTATTGTAGTGAGTATTCTTTGTAGCCTCCATTATTTTAAACTTTTTTTGTATATATAGCAGATCTTGACCAGATCATTGCCAGCTTTCCGTTGAATAGCTGCCTTTGCGACTAGTTCTGTAAGTTGTATTAACAACAAATCGTTATTGTTAGTGCACGTTAGTGCTCAAAGACGTGATGCCGTGAGTGACGGAATTCTCTAGAACAACGTCTAACTCGTCGAGAGGAACGAGAATCTGCCGCAGAAAGGTGAGCAGTCCTCGATTGCGCAGAAATGAGTTTTCTTCATACATTTCGGATGTAACGCGACAAGTTGCCATTGGGACTAACATACGATGCAATAAATGTTCTCTAACGCTGAGGCAAATAAACAATTGAAATTTGCCGTCTTTTCCCAAAGCTTTACTCGCAGTTTGTATTTCGTCCACGAGATGGCAGTAACATCGCCATACTGCAAGTGTTTCTTGATGGTTACGTTCGGAACTTGCACTTCGACATCCGGAATTTTCTTCAATTAAATCCAATTCAAATTGTTCCTTTACACGCACTGCAATTGACATTAATTAAAAAATAACGAATAATAATTTAAACCTGAATTAAGAATATCTTACCGAAATAATCCCAAATATAATGATTAAACACAAATAACCTTGCAGATTTGAAACCTAACAAGAAAACGAGTTCTAAACATTTTACAAGACCAGCATCTCCACATAAAAGTGCTGTTAACGTTGTATTACGTTCAGAACTACGTCTATAATGCCATTTTACAATGTTATTCACACAATCACTAAGCATAACTTGAATCTGTGATGGTTTCATTTCAGTTCGCGGTGGTCCTGGCGATTGACACCGCGGCGTTCGTCTTCCAATACTACCAGTATTGGAAACAGTTTGTTCTTCAGTTTTTGTATTGTTTGCATTAGGTATTAAAGTGCCAACAAGAAGACGTTCGGTAGAACCGTCATCTACACCTCTACCCAACCAGCGACCGCATAAAAACTCATAAGTGTGTCCTGTTACATCATTTCTCACCAAAACATGATCAACTTGCCATTTTGCTGACATGCCTGAATTATCATGACCAATTCTTAATGTGGTTAAAACTCCCAAGTTTTGATTCTATACAAAAAAAATCAACAGTTATTAAATTTTTTTAAGGTTATGTCACTAAAATGTACCTTAATTTGCATACTAAGACTGCCTTTTTCAACTGAAATGCGTTTTGTTTCACTGAGTGTACCAGAAAGCACGATCCATACATTCGCCGAAGTGGTTGTGCCTCTTTTGCTAGGTACTATTATGATTCGGTAAGTTATCACTATAAAAAACATAAATTAAATGTGTACTTAACCTATTTTTTCACTGTTAACCAGTTTTATAAATTGTATAGCTTACCAGTTGTAGGGTATGTGCTTGTAAAACAAAAATAATCGACTGCGTTTAATGAAAGTAAATGATACAGAAATTGTTCACGTTCTTCTTCGCATCGCAAAAATGCGCTACGTTTATACTGTCCCCTGAGTAGATTTTGATCCGCCAGTAATACACGAAAGTGTTTTGACAATTGTTTTTTTTCGAGTGCGAGTCGTACCCACGCTCTAG
>JARJDS010039396.1:0-14071 GCA_030264155.1 Atheta pasadenae | reverse complement strand
TTTCTGAATTATATTCTAGAATTTTTTTATCCTAAAAAGTCCACAGCCGCTGGGTATTGAACCCGTGTCGGCTGGGTGAGAGACGACGTCCTTATACATTAAGCCATTCAGCTTCGTACTGTTTGCACTAAAAATAAGAAACTTAAGTGTTGCCACCTACAAAAATGTATATAGCAAATACAATAAGACTTATTTAAAAGGTATAGTTATTAACTAACATAGTAAATGTTATGCGCTCGCATTGCACAATTGTACAATTTTAAAGGCTAAAATAAAACAACAAGCACAACAAACATAAAACATTTATACGGTGTATTTTTAGTTGTAATGTTTTCATAGAAACAACAAATCATCGTAGTGATGATCTTCGTTCATGATGATGTTCAGTATAATAATACATTAAATAATTTTAGAATCGCCTTAAAATCTAATGAGTATATAAAAAGAAATATTAAACCTAAATCCTTACAAATCTAAATCGAAATGTACATAATATAATTTAATTAAATGTGTGTGTTTCAAGTGACAAATTGCAATCTGTCTGCGATTCCAGACATGCGCGATAGTTAAAATAAATCTCTTTGATGCAAATCGTTCCACGACCTCATCAACCTATCAAGCAATGAATGCCGAATCGAAACTGAAAAACAATTGTCCAAATTGTTGTTTATACAAATTAATCTAGCTTAACTAAAGTAAAGCAATTTACAATTGTGTGAGTTTTTGGACGTATCAAATTCAATCATCTTCATAATTCTACATAAACATTAAATTATTTGTACTATGAATAAAAAACACAAATTGCAAATAGTAGTCTTATTAAACTAAAAGCTGCATTTTAATATACGCCTTTCGTGTAATTAAAATCAACTTTACGAGGTCCGTTTAATTAAGAAAAGGCGTGTGAGTTAAAAAATACAAATACGAATGATCAACCCAGTAGTAAGTGATGTATTTCGTGTCCAGAGCTGACTGACCAACCGCGACTTGTAACTTCTTCATCAAATCATCAAATGTTAGCTATCGCTTTAGGCTACGTTAAAAATAATTTTAATCAATAATGTGTGTGGTGTGAGTGTTTCAAAATGCCCAACCCAACTGCGTTAATTTATCCATTGTTTTAAACTTTATAATAAATAATAAATTAGTGTAGTGTGGTGTGAATATTGTACAATTAGTTTTCTAGTCAAAAGACTGCGATTGCTTGCGTCGTTAAACAGATAAAGACAAAGCTACACAGCTCATGGAGCTTTTAAAACAGATACATAATAGAGAGCGTTGACAAGACGCAAGCAATCGGCGGCTGTTTGTTGGCTTATTAATGAAAATTCGATTTACTTAACGCTAATATTAGTTCGTCCCCCGGCATTTATCTATCGCAGCGTTCACCGCGTCGGTGATGCATTCGAATACTGGTATTTGTTTTCTCTTCGCCATATCGGCGAGGTAGACTCGTCCTCGATTGTAATCTTTAATCGCTTGTGTCGTCAGCTGCAACCAAACAAACACAAAACCTTAAAATCCAAAATATGAAGCAATTTATGTATATGATTCACCATAACGTCAAATGTCAAAATGTTTTACGGCTATGTTCGAAAACGTTGGGTTGGGTGACGGTGTTGTGACGTCACATAACATTACCCGGCTGTTTAGAACGCTAAGAGTGATTTCAACCAGAATCAAGTTCTGATTAGTTGGCGAAACAATAAAAATTAAATGTAGAGGGTGCTTACTCGAGCTCGGAAAGGCAAAAATTTAAAATTTGAGAGGTGAGAGTAAAAGTGTGATTTCTCACCTCGCTTCATGAGCAGGGTGATGTTGGGTGACCCAATGTGATGGCGCGTTCGAAAACGTAGTGTCTCCCAGAGTGACTCTCACCCAGCGTTTTCGAACGCCATTTGGTTTGTCAAAGTGTCACAATATCACTCTCACTCAGCGTTTTCTAACGCAGCCAGGGCTACGTTCGAAATCGTTGGGTTGAGTGACGGAGTTGCGACGTCACATCACGCGGCTGTTTAGAACGCTTCAGAGTGATTTCAACCAGAATCAAATTCTGATTGGTTGGCGAAACAATGAAAATTAAATGTAGAGGGCGCTTACTCGAGCTCGGAAAGACAAACATTTAAAATTTGAGAGGTGAGAGTAAAAGTGTGATTTCTCACCTCGCTTCATGAGCAGGGTGATGTTGGGTGACCCAATGTGACGTCGCGTTCGAAAACGTAGTGTCACCCAGAGTGATTTTCACCCAGCGTTTTCGAACGCCCTTTGGATGACAAAGTTTCACAATATCACTCTCACCCAGCGTTTTCGAACGTAGTCCAGATTTAATATAAAAAAAACTTACATCTTCACCAGCTATTTGTACACCCTCAGAGGACAAATGTTGAATACACAACACAACATCGCGTTCCAAACCGAGGTAATGAGCAGCCAAAATCATGCTGCTTAATGAACGCGTGTCATTAGTGATGTAGAACAACAAAACGCGACTATTGTCAAGAGGTCGCTTCTGCTGCACAAGAGTATTTTCGGTCACGCCGCCATCACAACCATTCGAGCTGCAGTACGTGATGTTTTTCTCCTTCAACAACGGTTCGATCATCGAGCGCCAGTCATAACCTGATCTTGATCCACCCAAGAACAAATCAAACGACGTTTCGTTATCTTTTCCCAACGCAGTGGCCCTATTCGTTGTTTTGAGATTATTCGCTTCGTTGTTTTGTTGATTGGTGGGAAACTGTTTTCTAAACCAATCTAAACAAACCAAAAACATAACGTTAAAATTTACAAACTTAACCTCAAATTACACGTTGTTTTAGTGTAGAATGTATTAATAAGAAATGCAGTAATTGTTTATTAAGCAATGAAAATGTACCTAAGCAGTTAATGAGCGTATTAGTAAGCTTCGTCTGAAAGGCAGCGATGCGAGCGAATATTCGAGAATCATTACCGTCGCTGATTGCGAATGGTTCACAGCCGGCATCGTCGACGCCAAATTCGGCCACCAGGACGCAGAATTGATCGAATGAGATTCGTAATTGTGCCGCATCGCCACGCTTCGCACTCAGATAATCGCACAGCAATCGTAGATCTATCGTTTTGTTTGTCAGTCGTTGATAGGCATCTACGACGCTGGTTAAGTTGATCTCGCCCGTTTGATTCGTGTCGAAAGAATCAAACACTTCGCGTAATTTTCTACATGGAAACAAAAACAAACGAAATTAGCTTACGTCATTTTAATGTTACACAAAATTTATTTACAAGTTTAAGCAACTCGTGGCTGTTAATTAGTTTACCTTAACTTATGAGTAACTTGCTCGTCGGCAGTCATACCGTTCGTGCTGCCTTGACGTAAAATATTCGCGGTTGATTGTAACGCAGTTGATAAAGTATTATGAACTTTGATGCCCTGACTTTTTACTAGTGCTAATAAACTAGTCTGGCCGTTCGCCAAATCTAAATACTCACTATAACAATTCAAATAAATTAATATTAATGACGCTCACAAAATTTTAACCTTAAAATTTTTAGGTTAAATTCAACCAAAAATGTTCAAGTTAATATTTAAATTTAAATCAAATTACCTTTGTGTTATCAGTTCATCCATAATGCTTTGTCCTTCTCTGTACGGATTAGCGACTAAAACGACGCACCGACCAGAAGCTACCAAATATGCCACTTCCATCATTCCTACCACACTACGAGTCTGACTGTCAACAACATACAACAGTAAACAAGCAGATTGTTTCGCATTGTGTTCCAATGCAACTAATTCAGGTGCCCAACTTGATACTTGCTAAAATAACAAATAAAATAATAAATAAAATCACAAAACTTTAACAAAAATTTTATTTGAAAATAAATTTATGTAAAAAAAAAACTTACTGGATTATAATATGTAATCCCATGTTTTTGAAGTTCAGGTATAGCAGTATCAGTCCTCCACGTTGTTGGATTGCATGATCCACCCAAAAAAACTTCAAAACTCTCAACACACTCTACAAACCAAAAATAAATTAAAATTTATCATCAAACACTTAAAACTTCCTTGTATTACTATTCTCATTAATTGTAGCTTGAAGCTGCAGTTGTTGTTTGTGAGATACAAAATCTTTCTGCTTGGGTTTTTGCATTTGCAGTGTGCGAGTGATAAAGCACAGCTCACCGAAAGTCAAATACTGTGAGCCACCATTTTTTCTACCGACGTGCTTTCCTTGCCTGGCACATTGAATCATTTTGTCTACTGTAAAATACAAACAAGAATTAACTCAAACTTATCTTCAATCGAATAAAAAACCATTAAATTTATGTGTTACCTGCTTGCAAAACAATTCATACAAATAAATACCTAAATCTAGAACTAAACTATGAGTAATTGCAGTGAGTATCATTATGTGTGATGTGGAAATTAACAAAACGCGACTAACTACATTATGATTAAGGGTTTTTTCCCTTTAATATCACAGAAAAACAAAATTATTTGACATAAAAACTAATTTTAGGGTTAATGTTTACATCGTACAAGACTGTACAAAATGTAAAAGATGTATAATTGGTTGCCTAGGTTAAAACAACGTTTTAGTAATTTATGTGTAGAATTTAAATGTTTTCTGAACTTTTCTGGTCTTTTAAACACAAAAAACATACCTTGTGCGTTTGATACGTATAGTTTCATATCATTAAACAGTGCTTGTAGTGAATCGCCAGGTATTTGTCGTGGTCGGTGCCCCAAACGTCCACAGATCGCATCGTGAACTTCCCTACAACAAAAAAAAACAACAAATTTTAACTTCGTAACACAAAAATCACACAAAACAAAGTTTTAAATTAATTTATGCCGTTGATATAATGTAATTTATAAGTACCATTGTTTTTTAATAATCACTTTAATCATTGCTTTGATAATAATATAATTAAAACTGATTTGGTTGAAACAAAACACAAAAACAGAATCACCAAGTGTCTCGAAGTACAGAACGATCATGCTGGACATGATTTTCGTCGACGGCGTCGCTTGCATACGTTTCTAACCACCGAAACATCGAGAACTACTGTGCGATTTGTAAGTGAATTGTGTATGAAAAGCAAGCGCGCACCACATTGAGCCTCACACGGTCGCGATAAGATAACAAGTGACGTGTGACAGACACTTGTGCAGCATACATTACTCCACCTTACTGAAGTCGACAACATTAACAAATAAACAAAACGTAAGAACAAACAAAACGTAGGAAAAATAAGTTACCTTTTTTCGTGTGGATTTGAGTAAATAATGAAAACAACTGAGGTGAATATAAATGTAGAGTAAAATAGAGTCGTCAGTGGTGTAAGCATGGTGGCCTAGGTTGAATGTTCTTCAAGTATTTCTCGTTTTAAGGTTATGTTACACTTCAATTCAGTTTGGAGCAGTTTGTGATTGTAATTCGTGATTTCAACTCAATAACTCTGTGGGTTCATGTGAATTTTTTGTTATTAATTAATGCTTGACCTCTGGTGTATGCGTATCAATAGCAAATACTTGTTATTGAGTTATTTAATGTTTAAAGTTTGAGTCAGTTTAAGTTAATCGTCCGAATTGACGTTATTGATTACTAAATTTAATTGATTTAAATATTTGAGTACGTATGTTGTTAATTAAGGCTTTAATTTGTTGAAATGATTCTCATTACAATCAAATTTAGAATTTATTTACAGACAATGTGTTTAGACATTTTTTAAAATTTTTTTAATTATTTTTTTTTACTTTATTAAACCGGAAGTTTTTAAATATAATAAAAATAAACAAATTAATGCGTGTCACGTACACTATTCTGTTTTCCGTTGTTTGGCACGTGCACATTAAAAATAAGATCAATATCAAGGAGAGAAATGATCCTATCCGATTGAACCTTGTGTTGTTTTGAAAAATATTTATTGTCTACGCTACAATTATAACGTGGCCTCAATGCGTAACAAAAAAATGGTTATAAAATTAAAACATATCGAGATGTTTTGTTTTATTTCAATTTTATGGAATTTTGCTTTCAAATAATAAAAACCAGCATTTGTTGTTAAAATATTAAAAAATGTTTATAACAAAAGTTGTAGCCAATAAACTAATGAACATTTTATGTTAGTAACATTTTTTTATAGAACGTACCACTTTTGTGAAAATCGCAAAAAACAAGTGGAATTTTTGTAAATTCACGTTAGGATTGTTATGATTTTTGGTAGAAAAACACCAAAAACTACTGTTTCTAATTAGAATATCAAAAAAGTTTTTAACAAAAGTTGTAGCTAATGAACTAATAAACATTTTATGTTAGTAACATTTTTTGATAAAACGCACCGATTCCACAAAAATCAACACAAACCAAAGTAAGAAACTCCAAATTGAATGTCAAGTGCATACCAAAATAAGCTACAAAGTCAACTAAATTTAACAATAAATTAAAAACTAACACAATTAACAAGTAAACAACTCATAATTCGCAACAAGCATTAACACCAAATTGTTTTGTTCGGTGGTTTCGCAAACGATTGCCAAACCGCGAGACCCGCGACCATCGCGAGCATCATAAATCTCATGAATGAAATTAGCATCATTAGATCGTTAAATCAACCATACATTACTCAATACCATAAATAATAAAAAGAAAAAATTACAAGTACATAACATAACGAGACACCATAAACCTAATAACACTCAAACCTAAAACTCCCATCAAACATAACCTCAAAACAAAAACAAAAGTGTCAAAAAAGCCAACAAACAAAACAAAACACAAAATCCAACAGCAACTAATTCCATAACCTTGTTAGTAGCAGTCCGCGTATAATCTTTGCACGCGTTGTGCGTTGAATTAAACGAAATTTATCGACATTATTACGTTGTTGGCGCGCTTTCCGCGCGGATGATCTCATCCCGGGACTCGCGTCGTTGGTGCGCCGTTTTCTTTTTCCTGGTGTCGCGCCGCGCTCGGATTTTTTGTTTCCTCTTTTCGTTTTTGTTTGTTCGTAGTGTTGCAGACCTGCGGTCATCGCCGAGAATTGACTCGCCATAAATATCGGCGATGCGCGCCGGCCGCCGCCACCATTCTAAAGGTCATAGTCCGGAATAAAGTTGAAGGAACGTGAATAGTCGTCGTCACTCAACCGTGTGTGTTTTGTTTGAATTCAAACACACAAAACATTATAATTTATAAATTGTATTCAAACACATAACACACACACAGCCATTTTGTGTGCGTGATTGTGGTAACCATACAACAGATGGCGCTACCAGTCACTAAATTTCATTTGTATGTTTTTTCTTTTGTTTTACTAAATAGAAAACATAAGTTTGATCCAAAAAACAAAACACACAAACCGATTGTTTGTAAGTAAATTGTACGTGAAACAGGGTTTTGTTTTATGGTACACTCAACAGATGGCGCTACTAATCACAAAGTTTCATTTGTTTAATATTTTGAGCATGGTGTGTTTAATCATGACTAAAATTAACTGAATGCAATTGATCACAAGCACCTCACTTGTTAATGGATAACATTTCAAGCATTCGTTACTTAAAATACGAATTACGACGAACAAGCCAGAAATACCTTTGCTTTGCGGAGACGTGTCGAGTGTTAAACAAACTCCTTGTTTATTCAATTGTTTTTTTTTTCTTACAAAATTTTAAGTACTGTTTGTTTATATTTTGTTTTTTTTTCTCGTTTTTGTTTGATCGTTGTGCTTGTATTTATAATCGAATGACATCGACAAATCCCTAATCGCTTAATGCTGAATTCCTTTCCTCGATCCTGGCCGCGTTCCAATGACAACACACATGTAAGTGTGGCTGCCTGCTTTTGTGTGCCAATATATGTTTGAAGTAAAAATGAAAAAAAGTGTTAAATATGTCACACGCACTGTGCGCATCCGTTTGCTTTCCAACAACATCCGATGCTTTTCTGAGTAACAGATAAAGTGTGACACAGCAGACTGTCTGTAGACTGCACGTAGACGCGGGACATTTTATTTACTTGCTGATTATACGCATGTGTTGGTGGACTGTTAATTTCGCAAATCATTGACAGAATCTAATTGAGGTTGCGAGCTGAGTTTTGAGTTGTTGCAAGCTTGCAGCATCTGTGTACGTCGAGAGTATGAATGCTATGCAAAAGTGTTGGAAGCGTGTGTGGAAATTGTAACTGGTAACTTGTAACTATTTACGTTTTAAGAGCATCTTTATGTGATGTAAGATCTAATCATAACTGACGGACTTGTGAGTACTTTCCTTTCTTTCTTTTTGTTTGCTTTTTGCTTGGTGTTTGAAGAAAATGATGTTATGAACCAAAATTATTTGTGGTTTTGTGAGACAATTTGATGAAAACCTCAAAAAGTTGTGTTTGTTGTTAACATTTAAGAAATTGTTTATAACACATTTTGTTTAGTATTAACTAATAAATATTTTGACTTAAACGGTTTTTTGATAAAGAGTACCAGTTTTTATAAAATCGTAATAATTTAGAGAATATTTTGTTTTTTTAGTGTTGCGAAATGTGTTTTTGTTACAAAATATGCAAAATTTACTATTTGTAATTATAATTTTGGAAATTGTTTATAATAAAAGTTGTTTAGAATTAAATAAACTACAATTTATCTTAGTAACTTTTTTTGTTAAAACCCACCAGTTTTGTTAAAAACAGGAAAAATGTAGACGATTGGTACTCGTAAATACAATTTTTAACTTGTTTCGCGATACAAAAACAGTAAAATCTCCGATAAATAATGAAAATATTAAAAAATGTTTATAACAAAAGTTGTAGCCAATAAACTAATAAACATTTTATCTTAGTAACTTTTTTCCATAAAACGCACCAGTTTTGAAAAAATCGGAAAAAACTAAAAAAGTTAATACGAAAAACACATATTTCTACATGATTTTTGACACAAAAACACTAAAAACCCTAATAAATAATGAAAATATCAAAAAATATTTATAACAAAAGTTATTCCTAATAAACCAACCTACAATTTACCTTAATAACATTTTTCAATAAAACGCACCAGTTTTTCTTAAAACTGAAAAAAACTTCGTAATCCAAATAAGTAAAAATTTCAACCAAAAAAAAATAATTTTAAATTACTAACCTTAACACTTAATTATCATTTAAATTCCCATTACCCATAAAACTCAACAAAAACACAAAATATCAATTAAGTCTTCACAAACCCACGACAAGAGCAAAACTAAACTAAAAAACCTCAGCTCTCTATGAAATTTATCGATAAAACAAAACAAAACAAAACCCAAGCAAACTAAGCATTGTTTGATCAATTTCTTCACTCAAGCACTTCAACAAATGCCTTACAATAAAACATTATTAACAATAATGACTTACCATGAATACAGAAGCATTGCAATTGTTTAAAACCGAATCAAACGAATCGATTGTCACTTATTCGCCGCACACAATGCACACTACGAATGAAACCAATGACTGTCGATTGCAATTTATAGCAATGAATGCCGACTACCGACTTGAATGACTTCAACAAACGATTAAACGTGATCTAAGCCCGATTAAAAATGAATAACCAACAATTATCCATTCACACCGTCAGTGTCATACCCAAAGTTGAGAAAAAAAACTGCGGTATGTTCTCATCAATCGACACGAAAATGATGACTGAACGTTTCACTCTTGATTCATGCCGTTATAAACCCCGGCAGTGTGTCTGGTCATTCAATCCAGTGGCCGCGAAATGGCAGCAAGAGAGGCCCAGAGCCATTAAGTAAAAGTAACGTATTGTCACACGTGACACCGATGCACATCAACAATGTGTGTTGTTGATGTCAACGCCAACGTGAACTCATAACACAACACATTAAAAAAGAAACAAATGAATCTCACACACACTAACACACTGTCTCTGTGTGTGTGTGTCTGTGTACATAATACATACGGAAACAAAGAAAGACAGAAACAGAAATAGAAAAAAGAAACAACTGAAATAATGTTTGGGTAAATGAACAAATGACAGAATGTAAAGAAAGAACGTGCCGTAATTCAAGTAGCCGGTTGTTGTCTTATCAGTTTTAGTCATAAGAAGTAACCTGGGTACTGTGGGAATTTCGTCCTCGGCTTCCTGACGCCTGACATTCTTTTACATGACTCCACCACCTCACACAAACGTTATTGTTACTTGTTATCGTCGGTTATTAGAAAATTGTGTTTTGTTTTTTAGTTTTAAAATTTTCAAAAATCAAAAAAAAAATTCATAAAAATTATTTTTGTTTCAAACAATAGTTTGGAGTCATAAAAATATGATGCCGTTTGATTTATAGGAAAAAATTAATGTTAAAAGGTTCAATTGTTTATTTTACCACAGCGCCAGCTATAGGATTAAAGCGCTACTCAAAACTTTAAACGCTCATATCTCAAAACTCATTTTTTAAGTTCCCAAGACAAATAACTCAGACAATTTTCAACCGAATGACTTGAAATTTGTAATATATCTTGGTATATACATTGTCTTTGGATGTACATAAGAGTTTTGCGATACATTGCATTGTTCATTAGTTATTAACAATTATCTGCCCATTTTTTAGGTAAAATTTTTATTTTTTACTTTAAAAGTGCGGCATTTGGCTAAATGTCAATGTATTATTAAAATCCTACGTTATTTTATAACTGGTATTATATAGAATCATATAAAAATATTGGTTTATTATTATTACAATAATTAGAGAAGTTGTTGATCCGACCGTGGATTTTGACAAAAGAAAATCACGCCACCGCAAAAACGCTGTAGAGACGCCATTTTGAAATAAATCGCGTCAAAAAAATTATTGTAATTAGTCATTAAGATGTGTAATCAAATCACGTTAAAATTATTTCGTTTTATTTTCCCTTTTTTCTAAAGTTTCTAGAATGGTCTAACCACTTTATTTGATCATTTGTTTTGTGTTTTGTTTTGAAGTTAATTATTGACAAATGACAAATGATAAACATGACAAACAAGTATTGTTTTGTAATTTGTTGTTTTGTAAATAACACGTGATTGTTTTTATTTATTTAATTGTACTCGTATTATATGGCAGTATATTTTAGTTTCATTCATTTTGTAGCGGTTCATTCATGAATTTGCGTGTCAATTCACTGCGTCATAAGTTACGAGAAATGAGGAACGAGGAAGTGTCGGATTTCGTTATACCGTTGGTTGTTTTTGCTTGCTTTCCATTGTCATTGTCTATTTGTGTTAGCTGAACATTTATGAATTACTACTACTGTATTGGATCACACATTCTTTAGTTAGAATCTTATCGTTATCATATTTGTGTTGTTTTTTATTGTTTTTTTTTTATTAAGAATTTAAACAATTTTTTTGTTCAGAATGTTTTTCTAGGTGTACTTTGTTATTGTGTAGTGATAGTGGAATTATTTATGGTAATTCATTGTTTGTGCTGTATAAGTATAATGGGTTGCCTAATAACCGGATGTGTAATTTGAAACGCCGTTCAATTTTTTAAATTGATTTTTGGTACATAATGAACTAATAAACATTTTATCTTAGTAACATTTTTTGATAGAATGCACCAGTTTAGCTAGAATCGCAAAAAACTTTAAAAGTTTACACTGACGATTAATAATTTCCACATGATTTCCAACACAAAAACACTAAAAACTGATAGTAATAATAAAAATATCAAAAAATGTTTCTAACAAAAGTTGTAGCTAATGAACTAATAAACATTTTATCTTAGCAACATTTTTTGCTAAAACGCACCAGTTTTGCTAGATACGTTAAAATATTGAAACTTAAAAAAAATAATTAACAGTTCCCACATGTTTTTTGGTGTTAAAACACCAAAAACTACAAGTAATAATAAAAATATGAAAAAATGTTTATAACAAAAATTATTCAGAATTAAATAACCTACAAATTATCTTAGTAACATTTTTAAATAAACCCCACCGTTTTACTGCAATTCCCAAAAATGTTTTACATCTATAATCTTTCAAAGACTTGTAAAGAGTATTAAACTTTAAACAAAGTTCAAAATCACACATTGGCATCGTGTTAGCGTTGTTACTGTTGTGAATTATGAGTAACAAAATATGAATTATGTAGTTATTAAGGTGACTTAACAAGAAATCGCTACGTGCCGTGGTGAAAAGCAATAAACCACACTGCACCGCGCCATTACATAATGGAATCACGTTTCGCGCAGTGTGTTGTGTATTTGTTATTGTTTGTCATTGCACTTCACACACACACACACACACACACAAACAGCGTAATGTTAGTAAATTATCACGTTCATAACACGAACGGAACGTCCTCCATGTCCCTCAATCACATACACAATGTAATAAATAATAAGTATATTGATAACCTCAAAATAACTTAATCATTTAAACTCCATCTAGTATATATTTACGTATAACACATCCTATTTTATTTCACTTTATGTTTATTTTAAATTTCCATTGTTGTTTTGTTTTATTTTTATAGAAAACATTAAAATTTATCGAAGTTATCGACGTACTTCATGTTTGTCATTTAATTTGCATAGTTATCAGTCATTTTTGTTGTTTTAGGTTAGGATTTATCAATTATCAAGGAAATGAATTACAAGTGATTATAATTAATTATTAGATTAATTTTAGTTATCTTTTTTTATGAGTTTTATATGAATAATTAATTTTTGTTTTGTGAGAAAGAAAAAAATAATATTAAATCGTTAGTTTTTTGAGATTTTAACAAAAGTGGTGCCCTCTATCAAAAAATGTTACTAAGATAAAATGTAGGTTAGGTTAGTAGGAATAACTTTTGTTATAAACATTTTTTCATAGAACTAATCAGTTTTATGATATTCGTAAATATATAATGATAAATAATGTCGTCATCTCGATTTTAGCATCGATTTTAGACATAAAAACACTAAAAACTGCTATTTTTAATAAAAATTTCAAAAAATGTTTATAACAAAAGTTGTAGCTAAGAAAGTAACCTACAAATTATCCTAATAAAATTTTTCGATAGCTCCCACCAGTTTTAAAAAAATCAGCAAAAACCTAACCCCAACTTATATTGATACTTAAAAACACCCACTTGTTTTTTGACACAAAACCATCAAAAACGACTGCTAATATAAAAATATCAAAAAATGTCTATAACCAAAGTTGTAGCTAAGAGACTAACCTACAAATTATCCTAATAAAATTTTACGATAACTCCCACCAGTTTTAATAAAATCACTAAAAACCTAACCACAACTTGTAGTAACATCCAAAAACATCAACATGTTTCTTGGCATAAAACTATCAAAAACTACAACAAATAATAAAAATATCAAAAAACATTTATAACAAAAGTTGTAGCTAAGAAAGTAACCTACAAATTATCCTAATACATTTTTTTGATAACTTCCACCAGTTTAAAGAAAATCACCAAAAACCTAACTACAACTTATACTAACATCCAAAAACATCAACATGTTTTTTGACATAAAACCATTAAAAACTACCCCAAATAATGAAAATATCAAAAAACATTAACAACAAAAGTTATTCCCACTAACCTAACCTACAAATTATCTAAATAACATTTATTGATAGATGGCACCACTTCCACAGAAAATACAAAATAACCTCAAAAAAAAATCTTAAAGAAACAAAAATACTTTTAGTTGCCAACCACCCACCATAGCAATGCGTATCGACTGGTATCGACACACAATAACTCAAGTAGATATTTAATTTCGACTTGGTTAAAGTACGCCGCCTATATATCCACTATCCACCATCCACAATACCCAACGCGAATGCGCGAATACGCGAAACGTGAACCTATATATAGCGCATGACATCATCGATATTTACACTCTTTACACACGCTCATTCGCGATTGGCTTCATCGTTTCGTTCATTCGACGCGTTGTGAAGCACACACAGCCAGCTTCAACTTCAAACATCATTACAATTTAACTGTATAATCCCCAAATTGTTCATCTAATACGCACATTCTACGCATGTACACGTTTTGCACATTCACATCATTATTTTGAGGTTAGAACATTTTACATTCAAAGCAAATCTTA